>JAUCMX010000002.1:3599765-3602265 GCA_033459395.1 Hemibagrus guttatus | reverse complement strand
ATTCTTCTGTATCACTGCACCTGCAATCCCTTTCCTGTAAGAAATGAGTGAAAAAAATAAACAAATAAAAAATAGCCAGTCTTATGCAAATGACATGACTTTTGACATGATGTCTGTTATTTCTTCCCTTTTTCATATAGCTCGGACCAACAGCCTCGTTCGTCTGTTTATAGCTTTTCCCGATGTGATAGGCTTGTTTTAAAAAATGGGATTTTCTCCCAAAGACGTTAACCGTTCTAGGTCTGCATGTCTAATCTTGCTAACACTGGAGCGTAGCATTGTGCAAACTAACTGCATGCCTAAATCATCACACAATCACCTCAAGTGTGGTTTCTGATACTGTGTGATATGCTAAAGCTGTAAAAAAATAGATTTAAACAATCCTTTTTATCTCTCAGCACATATTTTGGTTTCAGGTTAAAGTGTTTAGGCATGATTTAGGAGTGAATCGAATGCCTGTGCATAAGTATTCGCAACCTTGGGAGAAAAAGATCGATATAGTCGCTGTTATATGAATTAAAACCATACGATGTTGTGATTGCATAGGTTTTCATTCTGGAGCAACCGGTTTCTATCCGAAATGGCTTCCTCAGTTCAGTGGGGTTCATCTGTGTGTAATTAAAGTGTCACAATGATCACAGAATAAATACACCTTATTCCTGGAAGGCAGCAGAGTTTGTTACAGAACAAGATAATCTAAGCAAACAGCATCATGAACAATAAGAAGCTATCAAAACAAGTCTGGAACAAAGTTCTGGAAAAAAATCAATTGCAGGTTGGTTATTAAAAAGAAAAAGAGGAAAAAACAAAAGTGACACGACCATGATCCCAGAGAGGGGAGAAACAACCAAGAAGCTAGTGGTAACTCTTATCGCACTGGGATGCTACCAACACCGTGCTTCACTGCTCTGTGTCTTTAAATCAGTTATGAAATATTATCCAAGTCCATTTCAATTAGAAGTATTTCTAATGTCTTTTGAGTGTGATCATTTACACATTCAGCAAGCAAACCCGTAGCACCTCTTAGCAACTTCAGCCTTGCAGCTTCAGTGTAACCCTAACGAAGCACACAGAACATTAGCCTTGGCTAATTGGCAACATTAGACATACAAAGCAAACTGTACATTTTCATTGTTCCTTTAATCTTCTGAAATGAAATCTACTTCTAATGCTAACCCAGAAATCCTCCACTTAGCATGCGGCTTGTGTGGGTGTGTATAATTTGTGTGTGGAGGCAGCTAAAGTATACCCAGCATCCATAGTTGTGGAAAGATGAAGAGAGGGATTACTCCCTTTATGAAGCTGTCAGCACTCGGAGGCAGAGCCTGTACACTATTTTTACACAATTCTCATTAAAGAAGAAAAGTCGCATATGCATTCATTTCCCTTTTCAAGCTTTCACTCCGTTCGCGCTCACAGAGACGAGACGAGTCCGAGCATGTAACAGAAAGGATTTTCCCAGATTGTCAGGCTGTGTTGAACAATACGGAGAAACGTAGCCTTGGTGTAAATAAGCGAGTGAGGCTGGAGCGGTGATAAACAGGAGCCGGAGTATATAAAGGTGGGGAGGGTTGTTTTGTATCTGCTTTTGGCTGCTTACCTGAAACCAGCTGTAGCTTAAACTAGGCCAGTGGAGCACAGAAACGGAGCAGAGGTGCTCTATACACACCGAGGGCGCCTAACAACTGCTAGAGTTGACGCTTGTGGGCATGGACCGTCCAAGCGTCCAGCAAAAAGTGTAGACTACAGCTAGCTAGAGACAGAAACACAAATTAGCTTCATTCTTAGATTAGATTAGCAATGCTAGTTACCAGTAACAGCTACCAAGACTCACTACCCAGAATCCCTGCTCTGTCCAATTAAACTTCTCAAAATTCCTCTATACAGCTCAGTGTAGAGGAATAGTTATTTGGGCGGAGAAGTCGGACTACACTTGTTACATCGGGATTTAAGACATGAATACAGTAGCTATAGAATCCTGTGTGTGTGTGTGTGTGTGTGTATGAGAGAGACAGTATTTGCCTGCGATTTGCCTTTTTGGAGCACTGTCACAGCTCCTTTACTGGAAGTCTGGGCACAGGTTTGGCGTATCAATTATTTGCAGAATTTTTCCTTTTAAAAATGGCTGGAAAATAAACAGTAGGGCCATTCCCGTAACACTCGTAACACACACATATACTCTCTCTCTCTCTCTCTCTCTTACTATTTCTAGCTTGAGAAATTCCTCCAAGGAGGTTTGTTTTGATTGTAAAATCAGTAGGATTAGGGTTCATTGCTTTTGTGAAGTGAGAATCAGCATGAATAGACCCTAATGGCATCTTTTTAGGGCTTAAACGTTGTGCAGTTGTACACAAACTTGGCCTGGTTTCTCATTCCCGAAAAGAAAAGAAACAGGAAACGGTGGCTTAGGTGAGCGAGGGAAGAGAGAAAAGAGGAAAAAGATGGAGGTGTGTTGCCGGTGTTTTGTTTTCGTTTTTCTTTTTCACCTACACCTGTGATT
>JAUCMX010000002.1:3542265-3594765 GCA_033459395.1 Hemibagrus guttatus | reverse complement strand
TATATTTCCACAAGGGATTCTTAAAGGAAGATAATTATCTAGATATCTATAAAGTACAGTAATATATTTTTCGTCTGTTTAGTAATAACACATTTACAACAATTAGCTTATTATATATATATATTATATATATATCGATACAGAACGATAGCATGTTTTTAGAGTTAGCTCATAAAGATCTAAAACGTATGAAGCGTAAAAACTAAATTATGTATTTCACTAATATTCAAGTAAAGCTCATTTTAGTTGGTTTTTAGTCGGATATATGAACTTAAAGTAGTGTATAATATACTATTATTTGATAAGGGTTGATGTAAACAATGCAGTTAGCAAGCATAGACACGTGTTTTTAGCCAGTGTGTATATTTTCAGTCGGATATAGTAAGATAAATACACTTCATGTGCCCTTTTATACACTAGATTTAGTTTTTTATTAACTTTAAAACCAAAAAAAAGACGTGTTTTCGTTTGTTTTAGTAATCACACAGATTGTTCTGGATAATTTCCACAAGCCTTGTTTTTTTTCTTGTTTTTTTTTTTGTCCGTTATTGCGCGCCAAGAGCTCGCGCCGTGTAACGGTCGTTTTGCGGGGGGAATTGGGGAGGGGCCACTTTTTCTTTTTTTTTTTTCAAATAAAGAAAAGTGCTGAAAGCGGCGTTTTGGTTTCGTGAAGGAACAGTGGTTAAGTCCTAAAAACCACACACACCTCCGTGTTAAATAGAGTGCCAAGGTATGATGGTTGTGGTGCTTGTTTGTTTGTTTGTTTGTTTGTTTTATATACACATACGAGCTCGTTTTTTATTTTTATTTTTTTATTTTTTTGAAATCGATGCTAACAGCTAGGCACGATACGTCAGTTGTGAGGAGACTTAGCCAAGCAGGGTGGAGGAAATTGAGTGCAGAAATGAAGGGTTGGTTTTTTCTTGTTTGTTTTTTTTAATTCCTCGTTCCCTTCATCCGTCTGTAACTGTTTAAAAGTTTACCGGAAAAAAAAGTGAGCCAGGAGCGAGAGAGAGAGAGAGAGAGAGAGAGAGAGAGAGAGAGAGAGAGAGGAAACGAGGGGAAAAGGGGCTGTGAAAGAATCTCAGCTATGTAGGATGTTTCTATTTTTTTTCCCTTAAAGGTGTGTAAACAAGCTAACCTGTGCAAAAAAAAAAAAATAATAAAATAAAATAAAATAACAACGCTCGACGCTTTAAAACACTTGAAAGCTTAACTAATTATGTGTTTTTCTTCTTACATGCCAAATGCATGGTATAAAATATCCCTAAAATCATTTTATATAACCTCTGAAACAAATGTTTATGCTGCAAAACAAATCACTAGAAAATCCAACAGGGAAACGTTTGGGTTCACCTTCCCCTGGTGGTGTTTTTTTTTTTTTTTATTTATTTATTTATTTATTTATTTATTTATCTTTTCTTTTCTATCTATTTATTTATTTTTTATAAATATGTGTGGGTTTATTTCGTTTATTATTTTTTTTTTACTAAGCTTTTGTAAATAAATAATAACGTATTTAAGCACCTCTGCCACTTCTTCCAACAAATCTCAGGTCGTTGAAACGGGCCACTTGGTTCTTCATGACGGCGGACGCGTTCCTCAGCTCGGCCGAGTAATTCTCGTCATTTCCTGCCATGACAGTGACCAGGGTGCCGTCGGGAACATCACCGAGAGCCACCACCTGCATGGGGGACCAGGGTATGACACACACACACACACACACACACACACACACACACAACACACACAGAGAGAGAGAGAGAGAGAGAGAGAGAGAGAGAGAGAGAGAGAGAGAGAAAACTTTGGTCAAAACCTTGATCTGTAACATCCTTACAATAGTAGCACACTAATAACACATTTACAACTATTTTATTACATACGTATAACTATGTAATAATGTAGCTGTTTGTTTCTTACACAGTAGAATCAACGTAATCACGTCTCATGTGCTACATTTACACAAGAGTTTTATTTATTTATTTATTATTAGTGTTCAGTCCATAAAAATGATTAGGCAACAAGCTTTTACAAGCGTATAAGCTTCTAAGCTTCAGTTATAAGGGATGATTTGTGTTGGGTGTGACTGGCTCGGTACGCGTTGTAGGATGGATGCGCACTGCCAGATCACTGTGTAAAGCCCGAGACTGGATGTTGAGTTGAAGTTATAACGCCGTGGCTATGAAATTGCATTGAGATGTTAATCTTCAACAGATATTCTCAGGCTATAAATCCAAACACGCGTATCTGATTTAGACACCCTTCATCTAGCTGTTAATACTGCTCACAATAACGATATAGGTCAGGTTTATTTGGGCGAACACCGAATCGAGAAACTTGAGAAAAAATCCAAAATGGTTCAACAAAACAGGGAGATAAATAGGCTGAAAATTGAATGTTAAGCATAACAGAAATGATTAAAGGGATATATATATATATTTTTTAATTTAATATATATATATATATATATATATATATATATATATATATATTTTAATTTAAAGATGCATAAGTCAGCAGATCTTTCCTGTTTTGGTCCCCGACTTGTGGTTTCTTACAGATTTAAGGATAAATAGTGCTACAACTTTTCTACATTTTTTTTTTTTTGTGAAGGGTTAGGGTTTAAAGGGAAAAAAAAATCATATTCACTCTAGAATATTGAGATTTAGGTGCCAGTAAACAAAATAACAAGTAAATACATAAATATACAGATAGATTGATGGACATAATTCGAGCCGAGAGAGAGAGAGAGAGAGAGAGAGAGATTACCTTGAAGGCCACGGGAAGAGTTTTATTGCAGCGCCAGTGTGAAGGCAGTACGGAGCAGAGAAAATTGGGGCTGTCGGTGCGAACGAGCTCTCCGGCGTGGTCCGCCAGCACGTCCACCACGGAGCGCGAGTCCGCATGCCGTGACCTCAGGGCACCCGCCGTGCTCATGCCGCTCGCGCCGCCGGTGCCGCCGTCACTCCCGCCGACGAGCTTTCCGCACTGGAAAGACGCGGAGGGCGGCGTGAACCGTCTGGTGGTGGTCGGGTCTACAGGTATATGCATCACGAAACCGTGCAGTGTAAGTGCCACTTCAAGATCAGTGAAAATAACAAATCAATAAAAAGGGGGATAAAAATAATAGCAAGAATAAACTCTAATGCGTGACTATTTGCGCGCACGGAAGAGGATGAAAAAAGGTGCAGTCCAGATGAGAGTTTTTCTAAAAGTTTTCCTCGGTGATGAACTTTTTTTTCCCTTCTATTTGTTCAGAGATTTGATAAACGGTGTGATGAGCAGCGCTGGGTGCAGCATACGAAGCGTTAACTGCACCTCTGCACTTTTCCCACTGACTTCAGCAAAGAAATAATATATATATATATAAATATATATATGTATATATAAAGAAGCAAGAAACCGCAAATGAAGCCTTCTGCTCTTCTGCACAGCGGTTTAGTGCCAGATGCAAATCACTCAGCCGTCACTGACTAACTACTGTTTCTTTTCTTCCTTTTTTTAACGATCAGTCACTAATAATAAAACAACAGGTGAGTCGCAAATCGCAGAGTCTATAACTTCTCCCTATATATTTATTTCAATGTATTTCTTTTTCTGCTCCCAGTGTAATCACAGCGCTACTTGCTCAGTCGTAGAGTTTGCGTCTCCGTCCATCAGAAGCGCTGTACTTCATCTATTTTCGCTATCACAGCAGATCCCGACAAAAGTCTCTTGTTTATTCCAGTAAAAAAACAAAAACAAATCAGGAAAGCATGAAGTCCCTCGCCAGTATTTTTTTTTTTAATGCTGATCAGATCCTCTCTGAGTCTGTGTGATCCTTTTCCCCATCAAGGTTTTGTATTTGTTGTTTTTCTTGTTGTCGGCGGCTCCGATGTGCGCTCTCTGCTCTCCAGGATGAATGTGCTCTACACACGCCAGTGTTTACTCAACTCATTTTAGAAGTTTCCGAGCTCCGACTGCTCTACCAACGAGAAGCCTGGGCGTGGTTTTCATCTCCACCAATCAGAGTCGCGTTGAGCAAAAACGAAAGCGCGGTGTCGTGTGAAGACGCAGTGCCTTGTGAGCGCGCTGCAATTAAGAGCTCTTACCCGTCTCTTACATTCATTATAAACCAATACGTGCTTTATTAGCCGAACATCTCTGTGCTCTGTTATTAAGGATATATATATATATATATATATATATATATATATATATATATATATATAGATAGATAGATAGATAGATAGATAGATAGATAGATAGATAGATACCTGTTTAAAAAAGCGTGCACTGGTGCTAAAGGGTAAATTCTTATCATTTTATTATCATTTTAAGTAAAGCATCCTGTTATATTTGTATTATAGTTAAAGAAGAAAACAGAAACACGGTGGGGCATTAATAGCTCTTAACTGGTTTTGTATGCCAGTGCATAACACTGGTGCGTAAAGATTCTGTATAATGGGATGCATTAGTATTAAACTTTTCTCAAAGAATTAATGAGGATAAAACCGAGAGCAAAGCAACTGCAAAAACACAGGAAACTGTATACTGTTGCTACAATAATTCATAATATAGTAGTAACATATTATCAGGAATTTCCATCGTGGGATCAATAAATCTATCTATCTATCTATCTATCTATCTATCTATCTATCTATCTATCTATCTATCTATCTATCTATCTATCTATCTATCTATCTATCAAAAAGATCACAGTAATAATAATAATAATGACAATAATATATTGCACGTTAATTCTATATGAGTCAGTATTGAATACATATTGTATGCTTGAAAATGCACAAATAGAACTACTCTTATATGAAATGCTACATATATTAAGTATTTCAGTAACGTGCACGAAGGAACAGTCTAATAAAAATGATAATCATTCCAGTGCCTGAGTACACGGAGTACACAGTGGGAGAGGGGTGATGATAAGCAGTGTGTTATTACAAGGAGTTCACGTGAAGAGCCACACCCTTCCCTCCCGTCAGAGCGTCACCGCTAGTAGGCGCGTTTGCTGTTTAAAATGCGCCTGAGGTTCGGGGTTGGTTTTGGGTTGGAGGGGGAGCGAGATTCACAGACTGCGTCCAAAACCACATTCTAGCGTAATAAATAGTAGTGTCTGTCAAAATCGTGTTCAGTTCTTCTGGTGTGCTGGTTAGTAGGGTATAGTGCAGGTAGGGCACGTCTTTTAAATTCACACATTTAAAGTTGTCTAAATGATTGAAATACACTAAGTGACTTGCTTGTGAACAGTAAAAGGCCCCGAATTAAACTCTTTCAGTTAAATGCGATTCAAATTCCTGAACTATAAATACAAGGACTAATAATAATAATAATAATAATAATAATAATAATAATAATAACAATAATAATAATAATAATAATAATAATAATAATAATAATAATAATAATAATAATTATTATTATTATTATTATTATTATTATTATCTTCCTAACAATTATTTGCTTTGTACATTTTTTTTTGCAGAATCCCGTTTTAATCTTTTCATACACACCCAAACGATTTAATAACACTACATGACAAAAATAAATAAATCTAAGAGCATGCATTAAATCCATGTTGCCTTTTTCCTGCACTATTGAACTATTATGATGTCATAATAATTATGTGTAATCTGTTGACGCAGTTTTATTCTTTATAGCACTGATAAGGCGTCAGTATGCAAACGAGCTCTCTAAATACTTTTATTTTCTGAGATCTCTGTGGGGTATTCTTCAATCCCGTCATTTTAAACAATCTAAAGAAACAGAAATCAATTCCTCAGAAATAATCTCCAAGCGTGTCGAGCATTTTCAAGATGAAATTTTTTTCCAGCTCATATTTATTTGGTTAATATTTTAGTAGTTATTTCGAAGCTACAAATGTAGAGCAGTGTGGAAATACAGAAAATATCCAAACACATTTAACCATTACTTTTATTCTCTCTCTCTTTCTTTCTCTCTGCATTTTTCTTTTATTTCTGGCGGATGTCTGTAAAAACAACAAGGTTAAAAACGTAAAATCAATAAAACGCAAAAAGCCAGTATAAGCAGTCTGACTACGTTTCCGTTTCGGCGCCATTTTTTATTTTTTTACCGGGATCATATCAGCAAGAGAATAATAAATAATAATCACCAAGTAAATAAATAAATAGATAGATAGATAGATAGATAGATAGATAGATAGATAGATAGATAGATAGATAGATAGATAGATAGATAGATAGATAGATAGATAAATAAAAAGCAAACGCTCTTAAAAGTAGCTTCTCAGATTTTAGTTTGTTTTTCCTCTCATTCTCCCGACTTAAAATCATCTCAGTTTATTAAAGCCGAAATCAGAGAGTGCAGAGGGAGAAATGGCTCTAGATACAGAGCAACACTGAAAAACACTTTCCAGATAATGAAAAAAAAAATCGGGAAAATTTATTTAAGATAAAAGTCATTAAAAAAAACAAAACAAAAAAAATCTGTGTTGTAAATATTACAAAAGATCCGCATTTCTCATTTCTGTCCCGCTGGACTTGTGTCTTTGTTTTTGAAGAATATTGAAAAGATGGCATTATTACAGATCCTCTATGTAACAATAGTGACACATAAATCTGCACCTTGCTTCAAGTTTGATGTCTTTGATAAATGAGACTGAATATGGATGAAAGCTGCATATGTGGTTAGGTGGAAAAATAAGTCAGTTAAAAATAAGGGAAAGTTTTGGTCAGTTTATTATTATTATTATTATTATTATTATTATTATTATTATTATTACTATTATTATTATTATTATTATTATTATTATTATTATTATTATTATTATTATTATTATTTAGGTCTAATATACGTATAAAATCCAGACTCTGCTGGACCTCCACTTAACTGAAGGGACAGTTTCGCCCCTCTGTTGGCCAGACTGGTCGTATTTAAGACATCAGACGTAACCTGGGTCCCAAATTGCAGAATAGTGGGTCAGAAAGAAAGACCTGCAATGGGTAATTTAATCCAGGATCACTAATCGGGCGTCCCATTGGTCAGCTGTTAACATACAACTTAGGAATTTTCAAGGCAAATTCCATACCGAAGGAGAGAATGGTTCACACTAGAGCTATTTGCGTGTATTTTAAATACTAAACACACATCAGAGTGTGGGACATCCGTTGGCAGTGCAGCAGCAGCAGCAGCACCGGCGCGTCCCTTCCCGCATGGCATCTGTTCATTATTAATATGTTTAACCGCGCTGCTGTCACACGAGCCTCCGCCGCCTCTTCACCGCGCACTTTCTACGGTTTCTAATGCTCCCGTTGAGCGGACATCTAACACCGCGTGTACTTTCCGTATAATCCTCCTCCTTACAGAAGGCATGTCTTCGAGTCGGACAGTGCGCGGTGGCAGCGTAATAACGTGATGAAAAACGACGTGACTCCTTACAAATGGACCGCCGGCTTTCACGAGTTCAAAGAGAAGCGCTTGTTCCGCGGAGAGCTCAAAGAGCCCGATATCAGACTGCAGCTCATTCGGCTTTAATCAGCGGCGATGGCATGATGGATGCAGCCTCATCATGCTCTGATTATTGTGAGATTTCAGCCGATGTCAGATGTCAGAGGGCTTTGTATGTTTTTTGTTTTTTTTAAATGCATTTATTCATCAGTGTGCATGGTTCATGCATTTTCATTACAGCTGATGTCATCGAGTTGATGCATGTGTTGCATCCGCATAAAAAAAGTGAATGCGCAATAATTTGGGAACGTGTACAATTATGGACTAAGATTTCTATCAAATGTTACTCAGTGTCTACTATGAATTATTCTACATCAATAACTATCAATAACAATAAGAAAGGTGTGATGATGATGATGATGATGATGATGATGATGATAATAAGTCTGGGTAGGTGTACTGAGACTCTTTTCCACTAGTACAAAATAGTAGTAGTTTATAACACAACACTTTGGATGTACCTGGATGCACTGTTACTGGCTTTACATAATCAGGCTGCTTATTTTCAGTGAAAGGAAACGCGACACAAGCACATTTCTTCACTATGATCTGTCATGCCAGGCCTCTATGTAAAGCACTTCTGCAGGGAAAACACACTATAGGATGACTAAACGAACACAATTAGAAAACACTGACCCAAGCAGAACACAGGGGCAATAATGCCACCACAAGTCGGTTGATTTTTCATCTTCGCCAGCCATGGGCGTCTGCACGGTTCTTTGCTTTTGCAAATTACAGAGAGAGAGGGAGCCTCGAAGCCACAGAGTGCATTCCTTCCGTAAAAAGTGTCTGCTCGAGTTTCAGGCCAGTGGGCTTCTGCCCTGAGCCAGCATGCAAACAAACAGGGAGAGAGAAGGGAGAGAGAGAGAGAGAGAGAGAGAGAGAGAGAGAGAGAGAGAGAGAGCTAACAGATGCAGCCAACCCACAGTGCCTTCTGCATTCTCATCAGATGCATTTAAATCACATTTGGGCCCTTAAGTAGAACTGAATGGCATGATGAATTCGAGTGTTTGCTTAGTAGCTTCTGTTTAAAACACTACATTCACTTTTCCTCCTCACTCTGCTTACTTTTAATATGCTGTTATCCTCATATGCTCATTATCTCACACATTAGTGTTAAAAGAGGCTATGGCGAAAGTGTTGGCAAAGCTTTCGACTGTGTTTAGCCCATTTAATATAATACAGACAACTGTATAATGGGATTATGGGAAGAGGTTTAGAATAAACACTGATCAAATATTGAGTATGTATAAGATCTGATTGAATCACGCTGTGCTGCCGGTTTTTTATTGCAATATTTAGGATTGGTATAATGATGGATGCAGATTTTTCCAGGCATGTGCTCTTCATGCGCAGTCACTTCAGCACGCTTCTACTGATGCCGAGTAAAGAGTTACAGCCATATTTCTTTCAGGGACAGTCAGGCCTATTAGACATGTCCTTTAATGATGTGAGTCAATATCAGATCAGTTTCACTTTCTCTGACTGGCATGAACTAATGTTATAAACAGCGCCTGAGTGGAGTTATTTTTGGGGATCAGTGAAAAAGCTGCTATGCTTTTTCACCAACGCAAGGTGAAATCAAGACAGTTTGAGCTGTGACCAGTGAATGTTCTAAAAAATAGTCATTTTCTTTTTTGTATGTATTGGCAATGGCATATTTTCAATTCCACACATTATAACATGTCTGTTAATGATATTTCCGTTTCATTCATGAGAATTTTACACCTTGTCACATCATATATATGAAAAATTCTTCATATCAGTTAGATTTGGGGGGATATGTCATTTCTCTCATGATCAGTTGTGTAGTAGTTTATTATAATGTTACATATATATATATATATATATATATATATATATATATATATATATATATATATATCAAATATTGTGCTTCACAAATTATTTAATAATAATAATACTAATAACAGCAATGCTTAAAACTTGAATATGTTTAGGAGCAGTTAAACTCCCATGATTGATATATTGTAATTTGTATTTCAGCATTTTATCAGGACCTAATTGCCTTTTTGTGCTTTAAACAGAGGGTAAATTAAGTAAAAATCACCTGGCCTCTAGAGGGGGCTGCTCATGAGCTGCGAGCTCGGAAGAACTCATTTCACTTGCTGTCTCTCTCTCTCTCTCTCTCTCTCTCTCTCTCTCTCACACACACACACACACATACAGAGTTTCTATTGTTATTTTTGCCTTAAACAAAAGAGCTACTTATGTAGCATTCATTAAGCCTCTATGAACATGTCATTAACATGTTATAATGCTACAGGTATCATTTCAACACTGCAGATGATATTTTATGATTCTGACGTTAAAGACTGCATGACATGTAGCACATACACATGTAGGCAAACACACAGTACAGTATACAACATTTCATTCTGCCGAGCGCCTCCGATGCTACGATGGCCGATCTGTAATCTGTAGTAATTGCATGCTGCAGAAAAACATTTTTTCCACTGTGGTAATGGCTGCAATATGTGTGTCGGTGTTGCCAAAATGACAGTAACATCCCCTCCTCCCACTCTCTCGACCACAATATACAGGCCTTGTCTCTTTCTTTTTCTCTCCCTTTCTTCTTTGTTTCTCTTTCCCACTGTCCCGACTCTCTCAAGTTTTCCTCTCAGAAAAGTCCCAAGTCGTGTGTGTTTTGACTAATGTATGTATCTCGTTACATGGGCTGATGCCATTTTGGCTCTCAAGCTAGCAAAAGCATAAATAATAACGATGACTCAACGCAACACAGTCTCACAATTGCAGATTTCCAAGCCAAGTCATATAATATGTACAAGTGGTCCTTACACTTTCTTGCAACCAGCTCGTTTTTACTCAAAGCGCAGAAAATATCTCTTCCTTGTCCTGTGGCCAAAAAACAAAAACCAGTGAGGCGGTGTGAACGAGTGACTTCTCGCTCCATCCTTATTGGTGGTTCGCCAAAGGCCCTCTTTTATTAGGTCATAACCCCTGACTGTGGCGCATGTTTATGATGTCAGCACGTGACCGCACCACTCTACGAGGCTTCTGTGTTTTCTCTATGCTCACACACTTTGATGGTATCAGCACCACTTCCCGCACTCACACCCTTTTGTATTTCATTCGTTATGTTTGGGTTCCACAGCTAGGTTAATGATGGTCTTGTGGCCACAATCAGCAGCGCAGGGATTAATTGGTGGCATTCCAATGTCTACAGGCATTTCACTAGAATTTCTCAGTTTTCACTGCGTTCATTTATAAAGTTGGTGTAGGTGATCTTGAATGCAGCTTGAGTAAGCTTACCTCTAAATTGCTCATCCTTCCCACACTGCTTTAATGCTTGAATTGTCTGAGAAACCTAGTCAGTGAAAGCAAACAAGCTAAGCTGTGCTCTTTTTTTTTTTTTAATTTGTAGTATTCTTTGATAAACAGTCCCAAAATGATTACATCATAGCAGGCTAGAATGATGCCTGTGCTTAGAATATTAGGTCACACCTTCTCAGACTGGTCTGATTAGCAAATTTAGGTGCCGGGTAAGATGAATTTATTAAGTCAACACTTAACATTAGGCATCATACTAATACTTTAAACTTGCTTGACTACGTTTTATTGGATATTAAATACATATCGGCCCATGTGGAACCATTCAGACTGAGTGAACGAGGAATAAGCATCCTCATAAAGCAACCAAAATACACACATGCGCACAGTAGATTCCACTTTATCCTCCTCTACATAGAAGCTTCTTAAACAGATTTCAAAAACTAAGAAGTAAAGCCCCTTTCCATAGAAAGAGAGAGAGAGAGAGAGAGAGAGAGAGAGAGACAGAGGGAGGGATGCACACCCACCCCACCCAGGCAGCTCCCGAAATAGTCCACGTAAAAGCATGCCACCACAGCTGCCATAACTCAGGGCTTTCCCAAAATGAGTGTTCATGCGGAGTCAACACTAGGAAGTGCGCTTGCCTGCCAGCGACCGCTGGGGCCGTCTAGCGCCGTCTGCTAACCACATTTTCCCCCTAGAATACAATGCCCCTTTGTGCTCGTGTGTGGTGGTCTCCCATCATGGCCGGAACTTAGAAAGAGAGGGAGAGACAGGCAGACGAAGAGAAACTGGCAGACACGCACAGAGCACAGTTCTGTCTTCATCTCCAAAACAACTTCATCTGCTTAGATTCTCTCTGAGCCTTAACAAGCTATGGATGCATGTTTGCTCATGAAAATACAAAGAGTTAAGTTCAGCTGGTATTTGTTACGGTTGTTGCTTTTGAGGGGAAAAAAAGTTCAGGATCATTTGAATGCAGTGATAGGGATTTAGATCAAGACCTTCACTGTTTATACGAAGCGTGAGAACATTTCGCACGGTCTGAATGATGCGTAGCTTTCGGACACACGTTGGATAATAAAAATAATTGAAAAGGGCGGAAGAATGAGCTAAAGAATGTAAGACAAATTGCTTTTGCAGTTATAAATTCCACAGTTATATTACTGGATATGTTAAAGGTTGACAAGTTTGTACACTTGTAGCTTAATAGCAAAGCTAGAATACTGGGATTGCAGTACTACACATTGTGCTCGCGTATGGATACAACCCCATGTCTTGTCTGTTAAAGATCTGCATCAATTTGACCAGTTTATTTGATCGCATCAACACCACAACTTCTGAAAACACCCACAGAAAACATGTCTGGAAACTCTGAAAGATCACAGGGCACAAAACATGTGGTTTGTTAGTGGGAGCTCATTTGCATCCTGCAGGCTTCTGCAGTATCAGTAACAAAACAAAAAAAAAAAAGCCTTCTTCAAGGGTTCTTTGGAGTTAATAGTTCTGGGGTTCCACTTGGATAGAACCAAAAAAACAGTAAATGTTTCCACTGAGAGCATACTAAAGAAAGTCTTTTGGGTGCTGGACGGAACCATTTAAGAATGACTGTGTGAATGTAAACGACAAAAGATGGACAAACATCACCAGAACAACATGCAATATGGTGTGTGTGTGTGTGTGTGTGTGTGTGTGTGTGTGTGTGTGTGTGTGTGTCTGAGACCAGGCATGTGAAAACATTTGTGTGTGATATAGTTGCATACACATGATTGCAAACACAGAGTTTGTGACTAAAGATAACCAGTCTCACACTCACAATCTCTCACACACACACACACACACACACACACACACACACACACACACACACTGGTTGCACATACGTTGGCTTGTGAAAGACATTTCAAACCACTGAAATAGTGTTGTGTCAAATACAACAGAACTCCAATGTGCAAAACCATTTTGGTATGGTAACATTAATATATATATATATATATATATATATATATATATATATATATATATATATATATATATATATATATATATATATATATATATATATTATATAATTAATTATCATAATATGTAATTAGTAATGCAATTTTGTGCTCAAAGAATCACATAGAGCTGCATCATCAAGTCTGGTATCCATATTTATATTAGCATTAAATAATATGTACACCTTCCATCCTTATGTGTTTTCTTTTCCTCCCATTAACCTTAGGCTTAGGAATATCTCTCTCTCTCTCTCTCTCTCTCTCTCTCTCTCTCTCTCTCTCTCTCTCTCTCTCTCTGTTTCTGTTATTCTAATTGCACTGTTTGGGCCTTCTTGACGGTAAGTGTAAACTCATTTCACCCGTGCTGGAAAACTCTGTAGAGCCTCACAGTTCTAGCGATCAGATCTAATCAGCTAATCAACATAGCCCACATCACTGAGCTGATTAAATCTCGAGAAAACAAGACAGAGCTCTTTTACAATAAAATATGTGACATCAGCGCTGATCATCTGCCATGTTTGACTTCCTATCAAAATTTCTTGTTTCAAAATGAAGCTGAACAAAAACTTTTGACAACACAGTATTGTACTTGGAATCTCTAAAGGTATCACTCAGTTTTTCCATTTTTCCTTGTCCTCCTGTTTTGGGGGAACCCTTAACCTGAAAGGATTATTCAGTAAAAGGAGGAATAATATTTGGTGATGAGAGTGAGTCTGGACCTCTCAAAGGTTAAAGTCAACACTGGTCAAACCATCCAAAGAACCTTTTAACATCCCTTTTGGACACAAATGTGATTTCTGTGTATGACCCAAATTCAAATCTTGTTTCTTTATCATCTGGTGAGAGGATCTAAGATAAGATGAGATGAAATAAGATAAGATAAGATAAGATAAGATAGATCTTTAATTAATCCCGAAGGAAATTATTTTCTCAGAGACATAAATGTATTCGAAAACACAAAAAGAATTGGAATATATAAATGAAAAATAAATGAAATCTTCACAATAACATAAGAACACGTTAGGTGGTGCCCTAGCAGGTCAGAGATGGACCTCAGAGTTGGACGCACACATGTTGTGAGAAAAAAGCCAGCACATGAACAGTTTCATGGTTAAGGATATGTTTTTATGAATTTTGCATGAAACTGAATTGTAATATTTTAGGTTTTCTGGATCTAGAGGTCATAAATGTTAATCACTTCTGGCCCCCTAACACATCCCTTGGATTGCATATTGTATTTTCTCATTATAAAAGACAGATCGTGCCATAGTTCCATTTTCGACTGTGGGCTAGAATGTGTAACGTCTGCAGTGGAATATCCCTGATGCCCTGGACAGGAATGTCCACTGTGTTTGAAAGTGCTGAATCAAGAGACGCGGGGAGCCAGCAGTGAATGGTCATCCTGTGTGACACTGCACGCGCTCTGACTGCATGTGGGTGTGTGTGTCTGCGTCTGTGGGAGCGCTCGGTGGCGTGAGAATGCAGCAGACAGGCCGACCTCAGTCCAGACTGCGGAAGTGTGAAGAATGAGAAGAAAGAGGAGAACCAGTTTAAGTGTGTGTGTGTGTGTGTGTGTGTGTGTGTGTGTGTGTGTCTGCATATGTAAGGGGGAATCCTTCAAATAAAGAGAACTGGTCGGCTCTTAACTATTCTTTCACAACCCAGGGTTACATAATGTCAACTGTCAGAATCACATCTTGCTTTGCTTTGGTGACGAACATACACTACTGGGATAACAAAGGAAAAAACACTGTCATGGCAGCGGAATATATCCATAAATCAGCTAGAAAATGTTTACCGTGCTGTGTATCACCAACTAATGCAAATGATCAAAATCACAGCTCCGATTCTTTTCCGATTTTAGCATGCTAAGCATGAAACCTTCTAGATAGAATAAAACTGCAATGCAACATACAGTGCTTGCGTCGAAACGGCAGCCATTTTATGATAATATTCATCCTAGTCAGAACAATCAGAACAACCTGATCTCAAAGAAATGAACAGATGGTTTCCCATTTCTAGTTAGGAAACAGAAATATGTCAATCCAAACAACAAAAAAACAACCTTTTTCACATACAGAAACTCAAAGCTAGTGATATTAGTACATGTTTGCTAATGCGTTTCTGTGCAGGTCGATCACCCTACTATCTTTTTGATATCAGCTTCCATCGCTACACAGTTTGCGAAATCATTCGGCTTTCTCTCTCACTGTTTTTTTTTTTCATCTATAAATTATGTTCAGCTAATGAAAAACAACCATTATTTTTTGCGATAAGAGCTTATTGTTCTTGCAGGTGCTGAAGGTGTGGTTAGAATAAGACTAACGGATCTGCTTTTCTCAGTTTCTCACATGCACGCCCTCTTACTGTAAAAACAAAACATCTTGAAGGCAATGCTGTTTGAAAAATAACCATCTTAAGGTTTATTCACTTATAAACCGGCCTTAACCATGCCAAAGAACAGACAGGTGTGAAGAATAAAATAGTGAAGCTCTTTGCAAATAGAGAGTGCTTGTTAATAAAGGAATTATTCATAAAGGGACTGTTAGGTAGGGAATATAAAGTAAACCTTATACTTTGCTTCAAAATCCAACCATGTAGCTTTTGTTTATTCAGATTTGTATGAAGCATTAAATTCATGACATTAGCACTGTTTCGGATAATCTAGTATTCTTTAACAGCATGGGATAGTCATCGCTTAACATCACAACCGTAAAAGATTTATTTATATAGAAGTCACAAAATCCTAAAGCATTCAGTAAAGCTTTATGAAGGGCAGTAATCTTTATTAAAAGGTTAGTCGATGTGTTTTGAAATGAAAAACCTCGAATTGAATCTGTCTAATGTTGCAATCAGCAATGTTTTCTGTAAACCCTGTAAACATCTATTTTATCTTACACCAAAATCTGCTAATGTTGACCTAAACCATACATTTAACCATTAATAACTTTCTGAATTTGAATGAATGAATGAATGAATGAATGAATGAATGGATGGATTTATGAATTTATGAATGAAGGAATGAATGAATATACCACAGTGAATCCATGTTCCTGTCGTTCTCGTAGGCCTGTAAGTGATGACAATTTTACTCATGTATAATCAAATCGAGTCATTGTTTGAAGATTGTTTTTTGTCTCCTCAGAGCAAACTGTTATATTTTATTAATATGTAAAGACATTTAGTTGATTTTACAGGAAAACACACATATACAGTGTGTGTTTTGTAGTTTTTGTTGTGGCTACTGTGTCGTATTCATTTGCTGTAATCTGCTCTTTTGCTAAAACCAAAGCAACGGCACACATCGTTTGATCATAATGTTTATCTGAATATGAAACAAAGCCGGTGAGGTCACGGAGGACGTGCTAACAGCAGTGTATGGGTTTAATTAATGTCAGGAATCACTGGCTACTAAGAGATTGGCCATAGAAACTGTTTAACTGCTTCAATCAGCAAATAAAGACTCATCATGCGATATAAACATAACCCATACTGGATTTATATGTGATAGGTCAAAATTCAGGACTAAATTTTATTGATATAATGTCCTTGGATTAGGATTTTTTTCAGCGTATTGAAAAACGGGCATAGAAGTGGGTCTTTCTGAAAAGGCTCTAGACACCATAAATCTGCTTGACATTTGCATCATGACAGATTTAGACATTTTTGTCTTTCAGCATAGCAGTAATTACATTCATAATCATTACACAAGAGTCTCTTTTTTCTGTGCTTTCTGCTGAAAGCAGTTTGTGTGTAAGTCAGTATTGTGGTAATGTGCTTAGCATACATCTTCAAAGCGCCTTTACCATCGCCATTAAAAAAAAAACCATTCACCCGCCAACGTGTTTAACAATGGGGATACCTTCAGATGAACTCCACGGCATATTTGTTGAACTTATTTTCTTTCAGTTTACTGAGCACACCGCCCACAAATCACTCTTAGAATCTTTGATATTGGACGCTTTCCCAGTATTGTACTTTTCCCCTATGTGGCCTCTAGATAACGAGCTAGCTTGGCACATGCAGTACGTTACCATCAGTAGATCTTAACATAGCGTTGAGACCTAGCTAGGTGTTTCTATTTACTTAAAAAATAAATAAAATAACATGATCATAAACTTAGAAAGGATTTCTAATTAATTTTCTCCCTAGGATGCACTGTAGCTCTGCTTTGAACGACCTAACTAGCTAACATAATGCAACCTCACTTTTTAGCTTATGCAGCTAGCTTTATTATAAATAACTTCACTTAGCCTGCAGATGTTATTGTAACAATCCCCCCCCCCCGAGTCTCCTTCCTGAGACGCTCAAGACTCATCTCATCATGCCCACCAGCCCCTTTATCTTAATAAGTAGCTCCTAAATGATAAACGTTTCTATGGTTTGAAACTTGAAGAGAACTTGAAAACGAGCAAACAGTCTGAGCCCAGTAAATACGCCCCCGCTCCCCAAACGTTTACAATTGCTAATCATCTCCAGATCGTCCGTCACCACGGGCAAACACACTGCTTTTTAAATCACAACACCGTCGAGCCAAATGAGACGCAGGAGCGAGACCCTCCACCGTCACTCTCATGCGCTTTTTATTAGTTCCCTTTCGGAGCAATATTGAAAACTCTTAATATACAGTTACACGTCTCAGCTCTTGATGTTTCTGGGACAAGAGGCAAAGGAAAGGAGCAGCGGAAAAGCCTTTGAATCGGATCCAGCAAAATGGTGCGTCAATTTCGAGGAGCACGAACCATGTGTTTATGAGATTAATAAAGTGAAGGCAGTGTAGCTTTACAGTGAGTAAACTGGTTCAAGTACAGGCAAATGAGCACGCCAGTATCCTGACGTGTCAGCTTTCAGTATCCATAGTTAAAATGGTGCTTAACTTGGCTACAACTACTGTTCTGAAAAACCGATCCCACGCACAATTCATAGCACTGCTACAACCTCTAACCTCACTCTGACCCCTTTTAATACATAATACGTTAAACATACTACACTTGTGAGTTTAAATATTGGATATAGTGAGACAGTTGAACGACATAGCGTCTTAATACATTCAAGAATCAACAGATTCGACTGTTTTGACTCAAACTGTGTAAAACCTGTTGACCCCATGCTACGTTCATTCTTACTAAGAAAACCATCCATCCTTTCACCCAAAGAGCATGAGTCATAGAACATTTCCAACCCATAACAAAGTCATTCACTCATGCTGACCTCAATTAACCAACTCTATTGTGATACAGCTAGAGACATCTGTGGCACAATCATGTTGAAGCAACAATATATGGATGTCTGGATAAAAAGCAGTATAATGTGCATGAAGAGGCCAACAGTTTCCACAACCAATTTTGGACAAGCTCATCACCCTCAGCTCAACAGGTGAAATCTATAATCAGTTCCTGAATACGGATTTCACCTTAGATACATCTATTTATACCACAGCACTGCACAGTTTATACGCAAGGCTTACAGTGCTCATTTGACTATGTTATTGTTTCTAGAGAAGCAATTTGTATAGCAGGTGCTTTAGATAAACAGGGTGTAATTGTGCATAAGGTGACATTTTCTGTGAAGAGACTATTTTTTAGCATTTACTCAAAATCAGGGTTTGGTAACTGTCAGGGTAAACTAAGTCTTTTGACTTGGACGGAGGGCACGGGTAGATTTGGTCTAATTAACACCAGAAGAGAGAAAATAAAAGGCTGTCTAAAGTTGTTATAACATAAATGGAAACAGGAACTAAATTGTCTCATGGACGTACAAACAACATTAAATGAGTGCACTGGAACAGGTTATTACTCAAATACCCACTAGTATCATTTTCCAATAAGTACAATGGCAAATAGTCTGGAATGATCAATTGTGTTAGCGTGTTTTCGATCTCTCTGTTGTTAAATGATCCTCATAAAGCCCTGTCCCTTTCTCTGCCCTTTCTTGCCACCTAGTACTCTTTTGGCTTAGTGGTCATGTCTTGACTTTATACATTAGACAGTTTGTTTAAGGAATATTTAGAAGATATATAAAGTATGGTTTTTTTTCAATAAAAACAATCCCAGTAACTACACGCATGGCATGTTATTTCTTATATCGTTAGGAAATATTCTTAAATATGAGCACAGGCTCCAAGAAATTAAGGAGAAAACACCGAGGAGGAAAACACTCATGCCGGTCCCCTGTTGAAGTGTGTTGAATTTTATTTAGACTTTCGAACACATCGATAGACGTCTGGAGGATCGCAGTGATATAAAGCAGCATACTGACGTCTGATCTAGCACATAACCGCTAGAGGCTCCCAACCTGGGTCATACATTGCGGCTGTTAGAGACCTATCAGCCGTCCTGTATATTAGTTTTATAAAGCAGTATCCCAGCTTATCTGTGTGTGTGTGTGTGTGTGTGTGTGTGTGTGTGTGTGTGTGTGTGTGTGTGTGTGTGTGTGTGTGTGTGGAGCATTAATAGACTGCAGTTCCAGAGCAGCAGGTGTGACCTCATTGTGGTTACTGAAGAGCAACAGAAGCAAACAGAGTCTGCATCAGATTAGCACGTTAAAACACACACAGGCACACACATGTGAATATATCAACATGTATTTATATTCCTGCACGCTGCTCCACCAGTAGCTCAGTTTCATCTCAGTGCTCATCTTTATATTTTGATGAATAAGTAATCAAATAAATTTGTTATCAAATAAGTTATTTAAGGTATTACACACGTTATTTATGTCCTGTATCGATCGCAGATCTCAATCAGAAAAACGTAACATCAACTAGCACCGAGATACCTTATGAACACACACACACACACACACACACACACACACACACACACACACACACACTATATTGTACATAATGATTACAATTCACAATGGCACAAAACAAAGCATCTAGCATTTTGGGTATTTTTTTTACTGTGCTGTTAAGTGTAAGTGTTAGTTTCTCACAGTTACACATTACCCTTATTCTGACTATTAATTTATGTCAGCCATGCATGCAGCTCTTCGGAGTATTTCCACCCTTGCCTTTAAATGTGGTTGTTTTTCTTCGTGCACTAGTTTCTGTTTCTAGTGGTAGAAACGTTTAGAGCAGTTTTAAGCTTGGGCTTAATTCTCTCTCACTTTTCACTGATGTTCAGTTTATGGATTATTATATGGGGTTGTAAACATTGATATCACTGATGTGACGGGAAAAAAAGTCCTAGTGTACTATTGGTTTGCTCATTTGTCAGTTTCTGTATCAGAATTGTTGTAAATAATGTTGAAATGTTAAAAGTGAATTCTTTAAAATAGCTAATATATATATATATATATATATATATATATATATATATATATACACACACACACACACACACACAATTAGGTGTCAAGGGCCTTGCCTGAAGGAAAATAATTTAATATTTTGGCTAATATTCTGGGAGTTTCTGGGAGGATCAGTGAAAAAACGGAGAGATCATTCCCATTCAATTAAAATCTACACAATCTACACAACCCCTGCTTTCAGATCATTTTCGGATGAAAGCGTCTCTCGAATGGAGATTTAAAACAAAATCGCCTTCGACTCTCGACTTTCTGATTCTTCTCATTGTCTACAATTCTCTTTTTCCACTATTCTAAACAAAATCACTGTATATCAGGCATGACCAAGCCTCCTGTTGTAGACAGAGCAGCATTAGAGATAAGAGAAAAAAAAATCCCACAAGATTGTTGTATTGTTTTTTTCATGCGTTGTGAAGAACATTAATAAAATAGCTATCTTATGAAATGATTTTTGTTAATATTAAAGTGTGAGAGCATATAGATTTTAACCACTGTGCTCAATGCACAATTATAGAGTTATATGGAGTTCGTTCTCTCAGACATTTGCTATTAGTTCACTGTAATTATTGAATCATAGTAGCTAATGAATGTCATGCTTTAAAGAAAGAAATGAATGTCCTGCTTTAAAGTTTTGCATAAAAGTTTCTAGAATAAACATTTTCCGGGCATAACAGTGCAATTCATCGTTATTTATTCAATAATTACTCATTTGACAATTTAATTCATTTCATTTACCAATTTATTTGAGTTACTCAAATGACTATTAGAATATTAGTCGCTTTCAAAGATTAGTCTTTAACTTTAGTGAAAGAAACCGTCAAACCCCTGAGGGATTTTTTCCCTCCTTGAACTAATTTATATGAGAAAAGCTTTTTTTTTTTTTTTTTTTTTTTTCTTTATTGGCCTCTTGGCTTCTCCATCAAATGCTTTCCCTGGTTTAATTTTCACGACCGAGGAATTGAAAAAGGATATTGTATTCTGCTAATGATTTCCAATAGTGATTATGGCGAGCATTTAAGTCCCTCATTTAAGCGCCACAGATATTCCGCCTGCCAGATCTCTGTCGTCTACGGAAAGTTTACACACTGAAATGTCAGCCTTTGGGGGGGAAAAAAAAGTGACAATTCTTCAAAAATTACTCTGGAGCTGCTGATGATAATAATAAGGCAGATGGAGCAGAGGACAGAGATGCAAGAAGAGGAGAAAGAACAAGATGAATTTTTTTTTTCTTGAACCGGCTCCAGCGAACGCATATTACTGTCACTCATCCAATCAGATACGTTTTTATGTAAACCACTGCCTGTGTAAGTGTGTATGTGTGTGTTAGAGACAGAGTGTGTGAGCGGGTAAGTACTTGGAAGCTCCACGAAAAAACACTCTGCAAACAATTTAGGGTTGGTCCTGTATCTGTCTCTTATTAAATCGCGCAAGCCACAGTTAAGTGGGGGATTTTTCAACTTTTCTTTCTCTTTTCTTCCGTCATTCTTCTTCTTTTTTTCTTTGTCTCATTTTCTATTTCATTTTTTTTTTTAATTCCCCTGGTGTGGATGTTACTGCATGCTCAAAAATGAACCAATACACTCACCCTTGAATGAGATTAATGTCAGTTTATCACAGCAGGTTACAGATGTAAACACTTTTATCTATGTATTTCATTCTATTGTTTTATCAGCTGCTGCCACATGCTCGAATGACATCAGGCTTCTGTTTAATAACACTATGAACTCTTTAACTACCCAATAAAGCGAAATGCCTCTGATTCAAGTAGCAACCCGAAAGGTATTTACCCTGAGACCACAAATGAAGGGTTGCGCTTAATTATTTTCCTAATAACTCACTGCCGATAGAATTTCAGCACTGACAATTCTTGAATTTGTCAGCCATCATTTATCGCGTCATATCATTAAAAAGAACTGAAAATACTTAATTGTTAATTGATAATCAATTGTGTATTGTACGGTACAAAGGCCATGCAAAAACACTATCTGCTGCTACACATGACCCGAGATCCATTATGTTTTGAAGCAAAAAGCCATTGCTTCTTAAGGAATAGGAGAAGATGGCAGTACACACACACACACACACACACACACACACACACACACACACACATACACACACCCACCCTGAAGGCCCACTGACCACAAAAAGGCAAAGAGTGTATCCTCACTCAGGGGAGTAAATGGATGAGAAGTACACTGGTTTTGTTTTATGGTTTTAGAGTTCCAGTAAAGGTTGGTCTACATGAAAGTGCGCTGATACAAAGTGCGTTGATAATGCACCAGGCAGCAGGGAAGCCATTACAACACGGCACTGAAAAACACACGATTGATATACAGCATGCTCCCGAATGATGTGACTAGCCCATAAATGTATGTAAAGTTTTTTTAAAAGGAAGACAAACAGGCGACAGCTCTGACATGTTGGCTGAAACATGATTGCACCTGCAGAGGCAGCTTTAAAGCAAGCAGATCCGATCTAAGATTTCCAAATCAACATTAAGGTGTTTGCTTCTGTTCTAACCATCATACAGTCTCCATCTCCATTTGTACCGAAACGAATATTTACATTACATTTAGCCACGGATGAAAACGAGGGACCTACCTCTGAGTGAAATGGAGTAGTTACTGAAAGAGTCAAAGATGCTGTTCGAAGCCATGTGTGATGTCCACAAGAGCCAGGTCCTGCACCAGCGCTGCCCTCTCAACCACTCCAGCAGCTAAAGCCTATTAAAAGTAACAACAGACGCATGAAAAAAGGTGGGTGAAAAAGTTTCTCGGACCACGTAGGCTGCTTGCAACCAAGAATTTGGGGTTGGTGATTGCCACAGGAATCTGCAGCCACAAGCTCGGTAACAGAACAGCGTATGCAGGAGCCTTGAGAGACTCACAGAGCTGTGGCATAAATAGAGAGTGCTAAAGGAAAAAGAACAGGATGTGGAGGAAAGTTGAGAGGTGAACATACCTGTGACAGTACGGCAGATGCTGTTGGTTTCTGGTTTTGGAGGTTCAGGTGTGTGCAGCTCAAGTCGTGGTAATCGGCGAGGTGATGGACCGTCAGTCTCGCGTCTGGTCACAGCTCCCGCGGCGATTCTGCTTCTCGCCCAACCCACCAATCCATTGGTGGAGTCCAGGTCACATGTCACATGAGGTCACGGGTCTGTTCCCTCCCTCTCTTTCAATCACACCCGGTCCTCTGTACTTCTCTTTCCTCCTTCTGTCTGATTGGTTATCAGATACTTTTAAATTATTCCCCTATCTCACCTGAGGCCTGCTCAGAAATAGGATAAAGTCGAAGGCAGAAACCTATCAAGAGACGCCTAGGATGGAAAATGAAGTGCTCTGAGAGAAAGCAAGAGAGAGCAAAGAGCAGAATAAGCTCTCAGAGAGGAGGCAGTGCGTATGAGAGCCGTGTGTGTATGTTTGTGCGCATTGGTGGTTTGGGGCCTGCTAAACCAACCCTCCACCCTCACTTACCACTTGATAGTATCATAATCCTAGCCTCATTAGAAGCTCTCACATTCTCACTCTCTCTCTGTTTGACCTGATTTTGATGACTCAATAATTCCAGAATATTCGCACCGTTCTGAAATTTTGAAAAGTGGAAATGATATGTGTATTAGTGTTTAATAAAACAGTGTTGCAAAAGTTCTCAACTTCTTCTTTCTTTCTTTCTTTTTGCTATATTTATTTGCATGTCTGTCTGCTAGTCTGTTTCTCTTCATACTTCGACACTCCCATCATGTCTAGCCACTGGACAGCAACCCTTACTGCATGTCTGGGCAGTCACCTGACACAAACTGTGGTCATCTCTGAATATGCATTTTGAAAGTATATTTGTCTTGTACTGATGTACTGATTATGCATATGAGTGAGTGTGTATTGTTATGTATTTCTTTTAGTGGTTCAAAAGATGGGGACTCTTCCCCACTTCCAGGTACCACTTTTAATGTAAAACCTTGTTATTAATTCTATATCAAATTTATTGAGTGTGGTTTACCGATGAAAGCATTAACATTCTCTTAAAAGACGAATTAAAAAGGCAAAGGCTAACACTCTTCTAGGTACATGAGTTACATCCTTGTAGGTTGCATGAGCTCATGGTACGAAGGGCACCCTGTTAATGCATTTGACCCCCTTGCCCCCCTACATTCATTCATTGTCTACCACTTATCCGAATTATTCTCGGGTCACGGGGAGCCTGTGCCTATCTCAGGCGTCATTGTGCATCAACACAGGATACACCCTGGACGGAGTGCCAACCCATCCCAGGGTACACACACACTCTCATTCACTCACGCAATCACACACTACGGACAATTTAGAGATGCCAACAACCTACCACGCATGTCTTTGGACTGGGGGAGGAAACCGGAGTACCCGGAGGAAACCCCCGAGGCACGGGGAGAACATGCAAACTCCACACACACATGGCGGAGGCAGGAATCAAACCCCCAACCCTGGAGGTGTGAGGCAAACATGCTAACCACTAAGCCACCGTGCCCCCCTGCCCCCCCTCCCCCCTACATTAAAAAGAAAAACTACCCCGGGTGAGTATACTTGAGACAGAGCGTGTGTGTGTGTGTGTGTGTGTGTATTTGTATAGTGTTGGACATACCACTTCGCACCCTCACTGCCCTGCTAATGAGCACTTGTGTGTCAGTTGGGTGGCAGCACAGGCCAAATGATATGGTCCCAAAAGTGTGTGTGTGTCGGTATGGAAATGACATGCTCCCAGCCAATGTGGCCGATGGCCGAGGCCACAGAGTGGCTTGAATGCTTATCAGCAGTGTCCCGGCCTAACCTCATGCACACACACACACACACACACACACACACACACACACACACACACACACACACAAATTTCCTTGTTTCTATGAGGTGTGACCGACTGGGCCAACCATGACACCACATAACACAGGTATACTGAAACCTTACAGTCCTGCCAACAACAAAGGTATAATGATTTTTCATACCTAACTTTTTTGGCTTTTTTGGCCTATTTTATAGTGTTACCAAGATTGTGTATGGTTTGGACCAGTGTGACAGATCACTTGTACTTGAATATAAAGCAAACTTATGGACCATGCATGTCCTTAACTGAGATTCAGTTGTTTTACTGTAGGAACACTTTTAAACGTTCATCACCAAAATGACATTATGATTGTTTCATTTTCAGTATTTGTCTTTTCGGGTAATAATTGAGTTAGCTAATAGAGTTACAAAGTATAGTACTGTAGATATTTTCTGTAAAAAAATTTGTAATAGGTAAAGCATCGAGATAAGCCTTCAAGACACGGCCTGGAAATGATCCTAAGTAATCAAGGAGCAGACAAGTATACAAACATGTCGGTGTGGTTGATAATGTGCTCCTTTCACGTTCATGTAAAATCAAACAATCCAAATGAAAAACCTTTCAAATCAAGCCCTGGCTCCCGAGTGGCGCAACAGAAAAGAGTTCGAATCTTGACCATGCCTGAGCTATCCTTAGCTGGGAGTCCTGTGGGGCAAGTCAATTGTGGACACCTGGTATGTGAGCACGTGTATGAGGAAAAGAGGGTTTCTCTGAGTGTGTAGTGCTACTCTGAACAGCAGTTTCAAAAAGTAAGAGTATTTAGCGTTACATGTCTCAGAGGAAGCACCCTGCGTGGCTGGGGAGAGCTAGCCAGTAGTTTAGAGTTGGGGAGAAAATAAGAACAAAAGCTTGGACCATGGTGTGGACTCCAGCTGAACAGTCCATTTCAAAGCATCAATAAGATCTGACCATGACTTATCATATGAATTGTTATAGATGATAAAGGTCAGGTCACCTAATCAAGTTGTGAAAATAGAACTTTTTAATGGAAAAGTCCTGATTTTTCCACTTTCCTCGTGTGTATATCTGTTCATTTGAAGGCTTTATGAGCCCAGGTCGGGCCTAGCTTTAGTGTTTATGAGCTTATGAATGCCATGTGAAAGATGGGGACTGGGACAAACACCATCTGCTCTGTATTTTGCAAGTACATTTTTTAGTTTCTTAGCAGCGTCACTTGCTAACCGCCATCAAGAATGGTCCAAAGCAACACTGGGGTTAGGGAAAAGAATTTTTCGTGCCCTTGTTTATCGAGCCCCTGTATTTAAGCTTAATATAACTCCAGTGACCCTCCGCCCCACGGGTGGAGCTGTGCCGGGCGGTGGCTAGCGCATGCGGTTGCTAGCACAGCTGCACAGGGGCTTATTTTGTGGCATAAAAATTGCAGGCTTCCCCATGTGCAACTCATAAAGAAGGGAATGCAGCGAAGGGGCGGACGAGGGACGCTGAGGTTCAGTGGCCGTCCTCGCTTGACACGTTTTAGCCCAGAGAAAAAACATTTGGCTAAAAAGGGTGATGATGCTAATGGCTAAATCAGCACTAATGATAATAATGGAAGCAGTCAGATTGAGGGACAACAGATGAGTGGACTAAAATTATTTTTATTTTAGTTAATGCAAAGTTGCTGAAAGTACCCTATGCTAATGGTTTGGCGGAGCTGGAAAAAAAAAGAGTTTGTTTTTTGCTGAAACATTTCATTTCAAACCCAAATTCTGCTATAACAACATCCTTAAAGATGTTTTTATGTGTCAGAATGTCTCATTTTTAGCCTTTTGTGTGAAGTATTCTATTTTCCTTGACATTATGCTGTTTTTATATAGTAATGATGTTTTTCGTCACAGTGTTTTTTTTAGTCACCATGCAAAAACGGGTGCACATTTAGACCACATCGGCAGAATTAGGCCACGACCAGGGCAGCCCCTGTTCAATTTCAGCCTCAATTGTTGCACACATGAACTTTTGCATGCAAGTGCCATGTCTTTATTTATTTCACAGCTTTAAAAAAAAATCACTGACCCATTAAAATAATAACCATAAGTAACGATTAAAGCAGTTCTCGTCCCTAGCGAACGTCTGACAGAGTGAGAGAAAAAAATAGATCGAAAGAGAGCAAGCGAGAGAGAGAGAGAGAGAGAGAGAGAGAGAGAACTAGACATGTTTACCACCTTTCCCCTCCCCTTTCCACAGAGTTGCACCCAAACCATAGTCCTTCCTCTTTCTCACACTCGCAGCATGTCCTTCGCACGACATCCTACACGCGAGTTTATTTATTTATTTATTTATTTAAGTCAAACCATAAAGCAGCTTAGGTGACAGCCTTGCTTCTAAATTACAAATGCAAGCAAACGATGAATGTAGAAATGTACGCACACTGTCCATTTTAATAGGAACATCTGTATATCTAATCAGCTAGTTAGGTGTTCCTAATAAAGTGGAATATGAGTGTATACAGATGCATAATATATATAGTTCATCTTCACTAGGAGCTTTGAGCCACTGGAAGAAAGACATTTATATGAAGCTGTGCAGAACCACAGGCACTGCATTGTCATGGCCTGCTTACAACAAAACACCAAAAAGCTCTTTCGCAAATGAAGTATTTATAGTCAGCGCTGGTTAGTTTTCAAACCACCCTGATGAGTCACCATGTCTCGATCAGGATGAGACAATGTTCTCCATACGTGAAAAACATTAATTCATGACAATCACTACACAATCACTATACTCATACTATCGAATTCATCTTACAAGTAACTTCATATAGCTTAGTCAAGTCTTGGTGCAGTCTGTTAACTGAGCTTATTTTAATAGGACTGACAAAGGTTGAGTTTGAAATGAAAGTTTCTATCAACCAACCACCCACCATCACACTCAACCATCACACTCAAGGTCACAGTGCCAAAAGAAAAAAAAGAAAGAAAAAAAAAGAAGAGAGAGAGTGAGTCTAGAAGAAATTGAACACCAAATTTCTACAAATTCTAACAGGCCAGAATATTTTTGTGTGATATTACACATCCAAAAAAAAAAGATACCACATTAACCACACCCCTCACTTTAACCATAACCATTTCTAACTTTTCATCCGAGTTGGCTCATGCAAATTCCTCTCGTGTTGGTTTCAGCTCTCTGCAGGGCCGACCTCAGCCCTCACCAGCACACGTTTCCCCAAAACCAGACCAGATCAGACCAGATCTGAGCCAGAAACCCAGAAAGCCATCCGCCACCGCCAACCTCCAACCTCCACGTTGCCAGCAAACACACTTCAAACGTGTATCGTATCACACAGTGGGAACGTTTTTTTTTCCCTCCTCTTCTTATTTTTCATTGTCATCGTCGATGCACCGAGCCAGGCACCGTACCTGATGTGTTTTTTTTAAATTCCGCTCATTTAACTTTCTTTTCCCCTTTTCTCACATTTCTATCACCATGTGTGCGTGTGCTTGGGCTCTCTCAGTTTCACATGTGTGTGAAGTGAACAAAAGCAGGCTGGCACTTCTCTCAGAGAATCTGGAGGAGGTTTGCTCCGTCACAAATGTTGTTTTTGAGAGCTTGACAGAGGGATAAGTGTGTGTGTGTATGTGTGTGTGTGTGTGTGTGTGTGTATGTTTTTTTTTTTTTTTTTACCAAGCTGCCATGCTTTCGTTTTTACTTCACACATGCATGCAGTTGCTCAAATTAAAAAAAATATATATATATATATAATATTTTTTTTTAATTTGAGCAACTGCATGCATAAATCTGCTACAGATATGCTAGATGGCTGCGAATATGTCTGCTATGTAGAGCATGAGAATTTGTGTGTATGTGTGTGCACAAGTGCGTGTGTGTGATTATTCTGTTCCCTGTTGATTTCCTGTGGTTCAGACAGAGGTTTTGTATGTGCCAGACGTATGGGTAAATGCTAGCATAGGACAGGATGTTGAAGTGTGCTCTCTCTCTCGTGCACTGTATCAGCTTAAATGCAGTATGATTGCACGCATGTATTTATAAGCACCCGTGTGTTTTGAGAGTGTGCGTGCACACAAAGTCCGGTGCGTATAAAGGTTGGGGGTTGGCAGGGAGCACGAACACCGTGATGTGCTTTTTGGCAACACGTGCATAATATGATATATACCTTAGAGAAGTTTACTCTCTGTTTTCGGTGCCGGGAAACAGCCTTTTTTTTTTTCTTGCAGCATGCAGAAAGATCTTAGACAAGTGTGCGTGCACACAAATTACCATTCAGAGCTCTGGTTTATCTGATGCCATTGTTTCCAGAAGTGAAGGTGCAGTGCATTCTGATTAGATCCTCACACGGTGATAGTATAGAACAATGTGAGAAAATGCAAGAGATCATTGACAGAGCGCTGAGAACGAGATGAAGAGCGAGAGAAGAGAGAGGGAGTCAGGGAGGAGGTATACTGATGTTTCATGTGTGCTTTACTCACTTTCTTTTGCTTTATTGATTTTTGCGTGTGGTGTGAAAACCTCAAGCATCTTCAGATCAGTTCTGATTAACGTCACAGAGAGTAAAATTAAGAGTAACACAGAGAAGAACAATGAAAGAAAGAAAAAATGTAGTGGAAAAGAAGCAAGAGGGGCATATATGGAGGTGTATGTTGATGGGTCCTGCACACACACACAAACACACACACACACACACATATGGATTTGTTTAGGCCTAATGAGCAGACAGAACATGTGTAACCATCTGGATAAGAGATAATCCCCGTAACAGTGTGCGTGTGTCTGTCTGATGTATTTACTGCGTTAACACTGAGGACGTGCTCGAGTTTCCAGAGACGTATAAGCTGGTGAATAGGGACTGAAGTGCTGATTTGTGTCTCCTCATGAGACAGTTTCCCTGCCCAGCTCATCGACTGAGATATCGCAGATTCATAACCGACACAGATTCACTGAGGGACAAGATGAACAGATTAAACACGTGAAATCAGGTGTGAGTCTTAACAGGTCAGAACAAGTTCATATGAGCTGTTCAACTCATCTTCATAAAGTCATCAACCTCATTCTGTCGAGTTACTAATTTAAGTCTTAATAACTAGTTATTATAATCAAGCCTCGTGGTGGTCCCGTGGCAGGCTCCCGGGTTCGATTCCTTGGCAGGGAGCTAACCCAACCACTGAAAAGTTAACTCTCTGTGCCGGTCCCCCAGAGTAAAAATAGGAGGGTTGCGTCAGGAAGGGCATCCGGAAACATATGGACCCAAATGATCCGCTGTGCTGACCCCGAACAGGGAGCAGTCGAAACAACAACATTAAACAGATATAATCAGATGTTCTGTCGCTTTGCTCAACTTTCGATTCATGAAGCAGCAAGCTCAGTGCCCCCATTTACCTCCGTAGTGGGAAATGTTAATATCGTATTAAAGCAGGATTCACGCTGCCCCATGCTCAGGTTAGGAACAGTTTATTACCTCTGTCATGTGTGTGTGGAGTTTGCATGTTCTCCCCATGCTTCAGGGGATTCTTCTCGGCATCCTGGCTTCCTCCACCAGTTCAAAGACATGTGAGTTAGGCTGATTGGCACCTCTAAATTTCATGTAATGTGTGTGAATGCGCCCTACCGCATTGTACCTCGAGTCCCCTGGGATAGGCTCCAGGTTCCAGGTGACCATGTGGAGGATGACGAAGCCAGAAGTGTTATAGAAATCGTATGAATGATCTTGTTGAGGCTGTTGTTCTGACACAGAATAAGAAAGACAACGAAGCATTTGCTTTATTAAGGCTACATAATAATAATAGTTACATAATAGTGTTCAACTTCCTACTGTTGTAGTGTGACAATTCGAACCTTTATGGGTTTTTCCCTGATTAGCAACCCTCAACTTGATCTAATGTTTCTGAGTCTAGCTGATAAATCTAAGCATACAGAGAGAACATTTAACCTGACTTTAAAAATATCCCAGAATATGACATACACAGTGTGTAGTTTGTGCCCTGACGAAGCGTTTATATGCTTGTATGTACATACAACAATCTGTTCATTACACCAACACATAAATCATCAATTTTCAGTAAGTCAAATGCCTCTGAGTTCTCATACACACACCTCAGTTTTGGGTTCGCTGGAAGTCTATCATTTATTTTAAAGTGTGTTTTTAAAAAACATTTTAAGGGAAGAAAAAGTTATGACTCGATGCCCCCAGCCAAAGGCAGATTCTGGGTACATTCTGGGTAGTGATCAGACCACAAGCTTGAGAGATGAGTGTTCCACATGCATGAGTCTGTGTGTAAGTGTGTGTGTTCCATGGTAAAGCATGCGGTAGATGTGACCTGGTTTCATATTTGCCCAAAGTTCTCATCTCCAAACACACAGGTTTGCTCTCAGTTTAGCTATAACGAGAAGAGGGAAAATCTGAGATTGAACTTTTGTGTGTGTGTGTGTGTGTGTGTGTGTGTGTGTGTGTGTGTGTGTGTGTGTGTGCGTGTGTGTGTGAGCATGGTGAATGAGTATGAGAAGTCCTAATAAGTAAAACAGATAAGTGTGTGGTAAAGTTTTGTTTAGAATTCGTAGAACCCTTATTATAGCGATTACAGTTTTTGACACACACACACACACACACGTCATGTTTGCTGTCATACGACTTCGTATGGAATCCAGGAAATTCAGTGTGTTTAGATCTTTGTGTGTGAGTTCAGGCTGATATACAACATCAGGAGCAATGACAAATCATGTGTCAGAGCAAAACTGGATAAAATCCAACCCTTTACGAAGTGATTCAGTAAATGAGTGACGAGCTGAGGCTGTGATCAGTGTGAATATTTGTTTGTGTTGTGTGTGTGTGTGTGTGTGTGTGTGTGTGTGTGTGTGTGTGTGTGTGTGTGTGTGTGAGAGAGAGAGAGAGAGAGAAACCAAAACCTATGATCTGTAAAGTGTGTGTAATATGGTATGTGGTAACACTATAGTCTATGTAATTTACAACATGCCTTTTTCATGTTCTGTTTGTGTGTGTGTGTGTGTGTGTGTGTGTGTGTGTGTGTGTGTGTGTGTGTGTTGACTTCTCTTCATCTCTAACTCACGTTCATTATCATGTTGAATGAGGTGAGATTGAGACAGGGTTAAATATCATAGTCGTCCTGTTCCCCAGCTGTAAAGCCTGCCCTCATTTCTCACTCTCTCTTTCTTCAGCTTCCCCCCTTCACTTCTCTCTTTTCATCTTTCGCACACTCTTCTCACACAGGACAGCAGAGCCGATCAGAGCCGAAGGTCAAAACACGTACACTCGCCCGGTCTGAAAGGCTGAGTCTGCAACCAACAGCCGTTTTTATTCGTTTAAATATCGACGTTTCTCCTGAGTGATCGTTATACCGCAGTGACGATTAGTTAGAAGGTGTTGATTAATTTTCTACACAGGTCTATAAAACAAATAACAGGTTTATATGAATGTTTCTGTACTAACAACTTACACAGTTGCCTGTATGTGAGCAAACACAGTGCAGTTTTTGGAAGGAGTCTCCAGTGTCAGCTCTTCATAACACTGAGAGTTAAAGTAAAACTTTCCGACATGGGAAAGTCTTCAAGACAGAGAGATTTCTCTGTGAAACCACAAGCTGCTTCTTTCTTTTTCTTGTTAACCCTCGGTAAGAGCCGAGGCTGGGAACTGTGTGTGCGGCATTAATGAGTGATTACAGAAAGCTAAAGCAGGGACATTGAGCATTTTGTACGAATTTGAGTACTGCATTCAACTTTATTCAAATCAGCTGAATAATTTGCATCAGTTATCGAAAATCTGTGTGTCCTACACACCTCTCAAAAGCCGAGTGTCAATTCGGAACATGTGCAAAGCATCACAGGACTCGGGTATTTATTCGGAAGTGACTTTTACATAATCGGATTCAGGTCTATTGTTGAGCAGTTGAGGTTAAATAGACTTAACCGTCTGATCACTAGCACAGCTGATATACCGCTGTAAACCTCTTCTTAACACCTGATGAAGAGATAAAGAGCTGTATGGCTCAAACCTACTCTACTGAAAAGGGAATTTCACCAGGTTTCTGCCTGTGTGGCATTTGCGGTAGTCTTTTTGTGCACTCTTAGATTTTTTGAACATTTCTTTATTTTATTTTTCGCTTTATCAGTGTGGATGAACAGTGAATCTCTCTTTCTTTCTCTTTCTTTCTCTATCTTTCTCTCTATGACCACAGGGTTAACAAAGTTTACCACACTTTCCTTTTGCCTGCTTCGAAAAGGCCCCGAGTCTAATAAACCTGCATATAATATATATATATATATATATATATATATATATATATATATATATATATATATATATATATATTTTATATACACACACAGACACATACACAAACACACACAGCTACAGACATAGACATGCAAAACAAAACGTGGTCTCACGTTACAGACGCAACGAGGCGCGAATATCAGCTTAGCAACTGGTCATGAGCTTGTGTGCACATTGACACGTCTCCAGTGGCAAGAACCATTTTCATATTTACTGCAGGGGTGACAGTCTCGGTCCTGTCGTGAAGCATGCCACTGTAAACACACCTGCATTTAAATTTATTCACAGTTTGATCCGCAGCATTGAGTTACTTTTTTCCAACAATTGACCAAAACGTTTTTTTTTTTTGTTTTGTTTTTTTTTTTGCATCTTGTTTGACCTTCCCGTCTTGTAACAAGGCTCTTTACACATATTTTCTCACAACGTTGTCAACTATCGCAGCTACACACTTTCTGTCATGGAGACAGGTGCTTTGCTGGGGCCCTGTGGTTGTGGTTTAGAGGCTTTGCTTCTTCTCTGCGAATGAGGGGAACTGCGTGTATGTGTGTGAGAATGAGAGAGAGAGATAGAGCTAGAGAGAGAGAGAGAGTTTTGCAGAGTACAACGTGCGGAATTCTGCATCGGTTGACATTCACGCAGACACCACTTTCGTGACAAGCTCAGATCTGGTTTCCGCCAGTGAGATGTGTGGGTGTCTGTGAATCTTTCTGTCTCTCTCTCTCTCTCTCTCTCTCTCTCTCTCTCTCTCTCTCTCTCTCTCTCTCTCTAACTTTTGCAGTGTTTTGTATACACTTATACAAAAAAAGCATCCTTTTAGACTAGGGAAAACCTTGTCCTTGAAATCTACATAAAGACTAGAAGAAGAAATAATAATAATGTTGTTGTTGTTGTTTTATTCAATTAACAGAAAATGTTACTGGAAAGGTCATGAGATTCCATGCAGCTTAAAGCAATGTCCCTGTCTTAAATCCTGATCCATCTTAAAGACACCATTAAAGGTTTTTTTTGTGCATTTTTGGTGCATTCTAGACATCTTTGTTCGAATAGTGATATTCAGAATCATAGTCATCATATAAATTTGCTCACTTCTTGAGTTTCTTTCTTTCTGGTTTGCATTATATACATTTTCCAACCTTGAATAAAATCCCGCCAAAGTACTTATTTTCTGTTCTGAGTCACTCGGTGTTCCATTCACTTCATTTTCGTACCCGCACCTTTGTCCTCCATGTTGGTGTTGTTTTTTTTGCCTCACAATCATGGCCTGGGCATCACCTAGTGCTGTGTTGTGTACTTCAATACAAAACAAAAAAACAAACAAGCAAAAAAAAAAAAACACCTGTTTCTGTGATAGCTGTGAAAATATCTCAAATGTAATATGTTTTACAAAATTATAATAAACCTATTTTTTTATTAATTAGAATTTCTATTATAGAAATACATTATTAAAAAATTTACAAATGTAATAAATAAATATTGATAAAAAAAAAAAAATGTCAAAAACAAAGGCCATATTTCCACTGGCTTTTTTTTTCTTTTCTTTTTTTTTTTTTTTTGCTACGTTCCAATTTGATTGCATACATAACATGAGTTGGCAACTGCGCAAAAAGACTACTCTGAAACGCAAGAGTAAAAACAATCCAGAAAAGAAGGCTGTGCTATAAAGTTCAGGTGTGTGTAATGGTGGTTGGTGGTGGGGCAGGAGGGTGCTGAAGAGCTGAGATATAGGTAAAGAGTGTGGTAGTAGTGATGAATTTGTTTAACATCTATCTGATATCCTTTGTTTGTTAAGACACAATTCTGGTGGCTTTTGTTTTGGTAGCATTTTTGGTAAGTGGTTATTCTCTGAGTCACTAACGGCAACAATCATCCTAAAGGCAGCAAAAAATGTCTTTTGTTCTGACCACATTACGAAGCACAATTGCTGTTTCTGTACCAATTCTCAAGCTGCACCATCTCTTGTCTGCATGCTGAGTCATCGTTGTTGTTAATTAGCCGCATAGTGTTTAATCAGAAAACTGGATGATGTGATTCCAGCTCCACTTAGCAGTTATGACCGAGTATACGGCCCTGGGGGGCTCCAGTGCTCACTGTGCTGGTGGTGATCTCCTGAGGTTTGCCAGTCAAAAAATTTCAGGAAGTCTATCAGGGGAAGTGTTTCCCTATCAGTGTCTGTGGCAAGACGTCGGCCTGAAGTCACTGAAGAGCATTTTCATTATCACTGTTGAGCAACATGCTTAACTCTCACCTGCTCAATTGTATAAATGAGACAAACATTTAAATTTTCTGGATTAAGGAATGTGACGAATAGCATAAATGTACATACACCGATCAACATTCTGAGCAGTGCCAGGTGAAGTGAATAACACTGATGATCTCCACATCATGGCACCTGTTAGTGGGTGGGATATATTAGGCAACAAGTGAACATTTTGCCCTCAAAGTTGTGTTAGAAGCAGGAAAAATGGACAAGAGTAAGGATTTGAGCGAGTTTGATGAAGGGCCAAATTGTGATGGCTAGACCACTGGATCAGAACATCTCCAAAACTGCAGCTCTTGTGGGGTGTTCCCAGTCTGCAGTGGTCAGTATCATGCCTCGATGGGTCAGGGCTGTTTTGGCAGAAAATGGGGGACCAACACAATATTAGGCAGGTAGTCATAATGTTATGGCTGATCAGTGTATGTGATATAACAACATTCATGTAATACAACAAGGGGACCAGCCAACAATTAGAAATATTTAAGGGATTAAAATCTTCTTCTTCTTCTTTCGGCTTTTCCCTTCAGGGGTCGCCACAGCGAATCATCTCTCTCCACCTATCCCTATCTTCTGCATCCTTAACACTTGCACCCATTAGCTTCATATCCTCATTAATTACATCTATATACCTCCTCTTTGGCCTTCCTCTTTGCCTCCTGCCTGGCAGCTCCATGTCCAACATTCTCCTACCAATATACTCACTCTCGCTCCTCTGAACATGTCCAAACCATCTTAATCTGGACTCCCTAACTTTGTCCCCCAAACGTCCAACATGAGCTGTCCCTCTGATGTACTCGTTCCTAATCCTGTCCAATCTTGTCACTCCCAAAGAGAACCTCAACATCTTCAGCTCGGCTACCTCTAGCTCTGACTCCTGTCTCTTCCTCAGTGACTGTCTCTAAACCATACAGCATGGCCAGTCTCACCACTGTCCTGTACACCTTCCCCTTGATTCTCGCTGATATTTTCCTATCACACAGAACTCCCAACACCTTTCTCCACTCATTCCAACCTGCCTGCACTCGCTTCTTTACCTCTTTCCCACACTCTCCATTACTCTGGACTGTTGACCCCAAGTACTTAAACCCCTGTACCTTCTTCACCTCTTCACCCTGTAGCCCTACTGTTCCACTTCCCTCTCTTTCATTCACACACATGTACTCAGTCTTACTACGACTGACTTTCATTCCTCTTCTCTCCAGCGCAAACCTCCGCCTCTCCAGGTTTTCCTCCACCTGCTCCCTGCTCTCACTACAGATCACAATGTCATCTGCAAACATCATTGTCCAAGGAGACTCCTGTCTGACCTCCTCTGACAACTGGTCCATCACTATAGCAAACAGGAAGGGGCTCAGAGCCGATCCCTGATGCAGTCCCACCTCCACTTTGAACTCCTCTGTCTGACCTACAGCACACCTCACCACTGTCCTGCTCCTCTCATACATGTCCTGCACCACTCTGACATACTTCTCTGCTACTCCTGACTCCTGACACAGTGCAACTCCCTCTGACCATCCCTATACTTCTCCATCAAAATTCTCAGAGCAAAAATTGCATCTGTTGTGCTCTTTCTGGGCATGAAGCCATACTGCTGCTCACAAATTTCCACTACCTTCCTTAACCTAGCTTCCACTACTCTTTCCCATAGCTTCATTGTATGGCTCATCAACTTTATCCCCCTATAGTTACTGCAATTCTGCACGTCACCCTTATTCTTATTCTTATTCTGCACTAACACACTTCTTCTCCATTCCTCAGGCATCTTCTCATTCTCTAAAACCCTGTTGAACAAACTAGTTAAAAATTCCACTGCTGCCTCTCCCAGACACTTCCAGACCTCCACCGGGATGTCGTCAGGACCAACTGCCTTTCCACTTTTCATCCTCTTCAAAGCCTTCCTGACTTCATCCTTTCTAATCTTATCTACTTTCTGTTCCACAGAGTTCACCCCTTCTACTCTTTTTTCCCTCTCATTTTCCTCATTCATCAGCTCCTCAAAGTATTCCTTCCATCTCCTCTGTACACTCTCCTCACTTGTGAGCACCCTTCCATCTCTATCCTTAATAACTCTAACTTGCAGCACATCCTTCCCATCTCGATCCCTCTGCCTAGCTAATCTGTACAAGTCTTTCTCTCCTTCTCTAGTGTCTAACCTAGTGTACAACTCGTCATATGCCTTCTGCTTAGCCTTAGACACCTCCCTCTTCACTCTGCGCTGTTACTCCTCGTATTCCTGTCTATTCTCCTCAGTCCTGTCCATGTCCCACTTCTTCTTGGCTAATCTCTTCCTCTGGATACTATCCTGAACTTCCTCATTCCACCACCAAGTCTCCTTATCTTCTTTCCTCCTTCCAGATGACACACCCAGCACCTTTCTCCCTGTCTCCCTGATCACTTCTGCTGTAGTTTCCCAGTCATCTGGCAGCACTACCTGACCACCCAGAGCCTGCCTCAACTTCTGTCTAAATTCCTCACATCATTCCTCCTTTTTCAGCTTCCACCACTTGGTTTTCTTCTCTATCTTTGACCTCTTTGTCTTACAGACCATCAGAGTCATACTACACACCACCATCCTATGCTGTCTGGCTACACTCTCTCCCACTACCACTTTACAGTCACTAATCTCTTTCAGATTGCCTCTTCTACATAGGATGTAGTCTACCTGTGTTCTCCAACCTCCAATCTTGTAAGTCACTCTATACTCCTCCCTTTTCTGAAAATAAGTGTTAACCACAGCCATGTCCATCCTCTTAGCAAAGTCCACTACCATCTGTCCTTCTAGGTTCCTTTCCTTAACTCCAAACTTGCCCATCACCTCCTCATCACCTGTGTTCCCCTCACCAACATGTCCATTAAAATCCGCTCCTATCACCACTCTCACCCGTGGGAATACTCTCCATCACCTCATCTAATTCACTCCAGAATCTCTCTTTCTCCTCTAACTCACAACCTACCTGTGGGGCATAACCACTAACAACATTCAACATCACCCCTTCAATATCTAACTTCAGACTCATCACCCTGTCTGACACTCTCTTCACCTCCAGAACATTCCTCACAAACTCCTCCTTCAGGACCACACCTACCCCATTTCTCTTACTATCCACACCATAATAAAACAGCTTGAATCCTGCTCCTATACTACGAGCCTTGCTACCCTTCCACCTGGTCTCCTGTACACACAGTATATCCACCTTCCTTCTCTCCATCACATCAGCCAGCTCTCTACCTTTCCCTGTCATAGTACCAACATTCAGAGTTCCTATTCTCAGTCCTACACTCTTACCTTTCCTCTTCTCTCTCTGTCTGTGCACTCTCCTCCCTCCTCTACTTCTTCCACCAACAGTAGCCCAATTTCCACCGGCGCCCTGTAGGTCAACGGCGCCGATGGAGGTCGTTGTTAACCCGGGCCTCGACCGATCCGGTATGAAATTCGTACTGACGATTTGCATGTTTAAATTTGGCAATGTTTTATGCCGGATGCCCTTCCTGACGCAACCCTCTCTATTTATCCGGGCTTGGGACCGGCACAGAAGTCAGTGGACTGTGACCCCCATGGCTAGATTATTTAAGGGATTAAAATATAAAATGAAAAACCTTCTATAACCTATGCATAAGCGTGCACACCCCTTAACTAATACTTTGTAAAAGCACCATTTACTTGTAACACAGTCTTTTTCTGTAAAAGTCAACCACCTTGGTGCATCATGATTTTATTCCACATTTCTAAGAAAAAAGTCAGGTGAACTCCTGTGTACAGCTCTCCTCACGTCAAAGACGGGGTAAAGAGGGCATTATCATAACACTATCAGTATTAGCTATTTCTAATGTCAGATGTAATAACTGATTTAGAAAGGTAATGAATCAAAAGAAACAGATTTTGTATCTTTTCTAGCTGACATTTATCTATGTCTCTGTCTGACAGATATGATGGCTGAGTGATTCATGGAAAAACCCGCAGATACTTCATGGGAACGATGAATTCTCACAGGCTCCCTCAGCGAGCACGGGTGAGTCACGATTTACATAATGAACAAACGATCGAGCGAGTGAGTAAACGAATGCACTGACGGGGTGAGGAGAGAACGAGAGAGATGAATCAGTATGTTTGAGGACTGCGGTCGACAACGTGGCTCCCTCGTAGACCCTCGGTTTGAGAATGAGAAAAACAGCACATCAATCACACACACCCGCAAACACACAAAGACAATTGCGCACACCATTGTTGAATATTAAGTGAAATCTTTTAAAAGCTTTAAGCTTAAATCCATCCCTAGCACTGACCATTACACTAAGCCTGACCTGAGGCCTACCACTAATCTTTCTTGTCTCTTGGCTTTTGTAAAGTGTAATGATTTTGGTCATTCACACATCTCTTTGCTCTCCCAAAACACTGACGCTGAAGTTTCACACTAATCGAAGAAAGAGCTGGCTTAAAATACAAGCCACAGTGTCCATGTGATTTTCCTGTTGACAATCAAACGAGATTATGAACGTCTGCATCTTCTCTACTTCCTGTATCATCTCTTTTACACATGATTTTGTGCATGTGTGTGTGAGTGTGTGTGACTGAGACAGATCTGTATCAATTCCTGTTTTGCTGAGGCATCTGGCAAATTTTGCAGACATTAAAAAAAATCCACAGTCTCGCATCAGCAGCAAAACAATCCCATTTCGATATAATGTGTGTGTGTGTGTGTGTGTGTGTGTGTGTGTGTGTGTGTGTGTGTGTGTGTTTCAGAGACAGCAGAAGTGAGAAACGGTTCAGTAGTGTGAGTGCTGCCTTTTTCCGGTCTGGAGGTTGTGGGGAGGACTGTCTGTGTACACGGCTCTCACGCAAAGGCCTGGCCGTTTTTGTGCTGCTCAGATGCATAAGCAGGAAGTGAAATGCACACAGAGGAAGTCGTTTGGTTTTTTGATGGCTATTGACGCGGTTTCGCCACTTCTCTCATTAGACATGGCTGCTGTGGGAAAAAAAGGGGTGAGACGATTTCATTTGCAGTGACAAACCACATTCTTTTGAACGTTGCCATTTTTCTCCAAATTTTGCACAAGCATCCGCGCACATTAGCATTCACATAGAACGTTCACATCAAAACGCTGTTATCAAGCGTCACCGTCGAAGCTCACATCCACTACTCACTTCTTCGGTCTAAAAGAGAAGCAGCATTGTCAGCACATCTGAATAGACAGCATTGTAATATCATGGTGGTGGCGAGGCCCCGTCACCATCGCCCACACTAACCTAAAGATGATTTGCCACACTCCTGTACTTCCCACGATGGCTGAATCAGTGTGGTATAACCCAGTATGGTCGCTGTAGTTATTAAAAGCCACTCGAAATCCCCACATTCACTCATTTCTGTCAGGAGAAGTGAATATACATTTCATACAACACCGGTTGTGCTTACAACACAAGCAGACAATTTTTAGCAGGCACCTCAAAGCGCTTTGCAGTCTCGCTTACTGATCGATGAACACAGCAGATTCACTTTTTTTCCCAAAACTGAAACAGCAGCTCACAGTAGTTCCACCTGCAAGACAAACCACAGGGTTATATTAAGGCCCTCATCCTAATACAATATATTGCCAAAAGTTTTGGGACACCCCTCCAAATCGTTAAATTCAGGTGATGTTGTTGCGGCAGTTGGGCTCGGCCCCTTAGTTCCAGTGAAAGGAACTCTTAATGCTTCAGCACACCAAGACATTTTGGATGATTTCATGCTCCCAACTTTGTGGGAACAGTTTGGGGATGACCCCTTCCTGTTCCAACATGACTGCACACCAGTGCACAAAGCAAGGTCCTGACCTCAACACCTTTGGGATGAATTAGAGCAGAGACTGCGAGCTTCGAGCAATTGTCTTGGTATGCTGAAGCATTTAAGAGTTCCTTTCACTGGAACTAAGGGGTCGAGCCCAACCTCTGAAAAACAACACCTGAATGCAATGATTTGGAGGGGTGTCCCAAAACTTTTGGCAATGTAGTCTACATTGCCGTGTTGGAGACTTGTACAGTGCGGCGGACATCACACATAGACATAGACATCACACATTTTTAAAAAAAAAACGTGTAAATGTTTATGTGGTGAAGTTTTACCATGAGGAGATGTTCATTTAGGAACGTGTTCATTTAGTCAGCACAGGAAATTCTTCAGGATTGAGAGGTTTGCAGTTCCTCGGTAACATGACAAGCGATCTTTCACTTTGAAAAGAGGGAAGGACTGTTTAGAGCTTATATACGTAAGTGATAACAGGAACTAAAATGTTTCATTGGAGTTCCACATTAAGTTTTTTTCCAATTCCAATTTCTGGACCGGTTATCCGATCTATCATCGGGTCACGGGGAGCCTGTGCCTATGTCAGGCGTCAAAGCAGGATACACCCTGGACGGAGCCAACCCATCGCAGGGCACACACACACACACACACTCATTCACTCACTACGGACAATTAAGAGACTCCAATCAGCCTAGAAGCATGTCTTTGGACTGTGGGAGGAAACCGGAGCACCCGGAGGAAACCCACCAAGCACGGGGAGAACATGCAAACTCCACACACACAGTGAGCGGGCTCGAGACTCGAACTCAGGACTCTGGAGGTGTGAGGCGAACGTGCTAACCATTAAGCCTCCACATGAAGTGTAACTATAAAAATAAAAAGATTAATAAATGAAAAAAAAAGGTCAGTGCTGGCAGATTGTGCTAGCTCTAACAGGAATAAAACACATCAGGACCTGCTGCTAGAGGAAATAAACATCTTTGATGAAGAATGCTGTGTGTACGCAGTGCAGATAACCAATGAGCTCGTCATTTCCTTTACTATCATTTTGAGATCAGCTCTGACAGATTCGGATATTTGATTACTTCATGTCAATCTTGGCTTTCTCTCCAGATTACACATCATTACTGCACCTGTATTTCTGCCACTTCAGAGCCTCGGTTTGATTTTCCATTGAGGTTTCGGTCAGCATGAGCGACCAAATATTTTAAATGAATTTTTATTCCCGGTTTATGAGACGCTGTCACAGAGCTTCTGGTTTATGGTTTGGACAAAACCAGTCTCGGGTTTTCTCTCGTCAAAGGACACTAATGTCAATTGATTATCAAATTTTAGAACTCTGAGCAGGAAGGGAGGGAGGGAGAGCAAAAAAGAGAGAGGAGGAGACAGAGAGAGAAATTCGGTCCTACTCTTGCACCACTACGGAGCAGTTCGCGGTCATCTGCCTTGTACAGAGTTTCATAGACGAGATGTAACTTAAAGCAAGATGGAATTTCATACAGGCTGTGTTTTTCATTTTCTTTACAGAACTCTTTCACATTCTCTCTCCCTATCTCTACCTCTACCTCGCTCCGAGATCTTTTTCAGTTTTATTAAAACCCTGTCCTTCAGATTAACGCAGTGTACTAGTTTAAGGCTGCAAACTAGTTTCAAAGGCCAATGCCAAACACAATAATCAGAAAGGTTGCAAGGTGTTTATCTCTGTTCTTTAGTGTGACACTGTGGTATGACTGCACATCTGTCGTCAGCCACAGTTACAACAAAGGCTTGTGATGTAGTGATGTGTGAATTTACCCAGAGCTCAGTAAACCACAGTGCAAAGCTCTTTTCCCATGCTATCTGCCTCTTACTATGTTGTGTTCGGAAAGTAAACAGCCTACATTCCATATCACATACACTGCAGCGGTCCAGTAATCAAAGATCAAAGAGTTTTATCATAAAAAAAAATAGAAATTTTTATATATATATATATATATATATATCATATTAAAAGTTGAATATGATTATAAGATTATTTTTAATGAATAAATTATTAAATCGTTATTAATGTGATATTAAAACCAGCAGAATTGTATGACCTCAAAATGGAGGTGAAAATGGATTCAGTGCAGAGGAGTGCAGGTTTATTTGAAGTGCAACACCAACCAAAAACAAGAGCCATAAAAACAGCGAGTATGGGTGAGGCTGCACACACACGCGCACACACGCGCACACACGCACACACACACACACACACACACACACAACAAACATGACACAGCAACAACAAAAGCTTGACAAACAGGCATGGAAACACAGGACTTTATACTAGAGTGATTAGGACATGTGACATGGACATGTGGCGTGATGGGACTGAGGGGTAGTTCATCAGCGATTCCAGCATAACTGTGACCTTTGGGGTTCTTTGGATAGATGAGGGTTCTTAGTATAGAAACTTTAAAGGTGATGGATGGAACCTGGGACACTATTAGCATCTTAGTAAGATTGAAGCACTATCCTCTGGTGGATCTCATAAAAGTCCCACGTTGAATCCTGTAGCAGAGGAACCAATGTTTCATGTAGAGAATGCTCAGAAAGCGCTCCACTTCGAAACCACAGACAAGACAACTTATTGACGCAGCGTATATTGTTTAGAAAAGTAGAAATGATTCTGCTGAGTAACATTAACTATGAAAACGTACCCTGAGAATCATTTCTCTATAAAAGTGTAGCTGAGTGTCGAACAGATGATAGGTGTATCTATCAGGTAATGTAAGCTTGGAGCCACCATTTGAAATGCTCTCTAAATGCCTCCATGATTACAGTCATGTATATCCAACAGACTTGCTAATGTGGATTCTCACCATCTCTGTCGCACTGCTAAAAAAAAGAAAATGTTAAAAAATTTTAAAAAGCGGCCATCTTTAATCTCTTTCTTCCTCTGTACTTGGTGGTATCTCTGCACAAGACTCAGATTCTGGTAAAAGGTGAGTTTCTACACAGAAACCATTAAACCACAGTGTGATGCTTTTTTCCCATGCCAGCACCCTCCTACTCTCACCTTGCTCTTCACAGTTTTTGTTTGACAGAGTCAACCACAAGATTAAAAAGCAAAGGTTGCATCGTACATCAGTGATTTGGTTGAAACTAATGACACGATTCAGGCCTGCAGTTTACACGATACTAATCTGACAGCTTTATTTTTCCCTTCGCTTGCTAACAGCTTTAACCTTTTAGCCGTAGTGCAGAACTAAAGAAGCTGTACTATAGACCAACAGATGGGAGGTTTATATTTTTCTTATTATTTTGCAATTAGATTTCATTCAGTCTTTCGATTAGGTTTTGGACTTTTTTTTTTTTACTTTAAAGTGTATTTTCGAATAAAAGCAAGTTCAGAAATGTCCTATATTCTCATGTTACAGTTATTTTTCTCATCTGGCTGCTAGAGTTTATCTCTATTCTGGGTCACCATTATTTGATTTTTATTTTTTCCCCCCGACACCCCCTTTTTAGTGAGCCACCAGTAAAGGGTGACAGAAACTCAAAGCTGTTTTAAAGGTCAGCCTCATGACATGTGGTGTGTGGTTTAGAGAAGGAGACCGCTGGAAAAAAAAACCCAGAGTAGAACAGAGAAGAGCAGTTTGTTGTAAAATAGGGAGGGGGCTCAGGGGTGATGATGCTATTGAAAAAAGCATGTGTCAGAAACACGTAGATACACGCAAGCATCGGGCTATGAGTCAGAGCAGTCTCCAGAAAGTGTGGTTCTTGTAAATTTGTAGAAAAATCACAGATTTGACTCTAAAGTCTAGGTATACTAGCAGTAAAGGTTATATAAACAATAATGTGTTGCATTCAGCAAATAATTTAGCGTAAGGTGCATTCTTGAAAACTTATAATATACTACTAATATGCTTTTTTAGTTAAAGTGAATTACTAGATTTGGATAACTGATGGATTAAAAACAGTTAATAGTCATGAACCTGGTCTTAAACATTTTAAAGGAATTTTGTGAAAGTAAAACCAGTTGGAAGAAAATATACAGGAAACACACGCATACACAATCCAGCTACGCTAAGGTCCATAGTAAAAGACTCTGCATCAAAGGCTTCAGTTAACACACAAAACCAGGCTGGGCTTTTAGTTCTGGCCTAAAGGAAAACCACCAATCCTCCATGATGAATATTTCACCCTGCTGATTTCTCTTAGTGACCACAGGCCATGTTAAGTGTTTCTGACCAAAGCACTTAACAAATACTAATGTCCAGCAATATCAGCGAGACCTGGACCGGCAAACAGCCGTAGAGAGTGACCGTGGTCAGAGACTGACCCCCACGCTAACCACACACTCCACATACATTTAGAAATACACAAACACACACACACACACACACACACTTAACATCATGAGAGATTTCAGTCATTTGCAGTGACCACTGTGTGCACTTTACACACACAACACACGCACGCACACACAAATATGACAGCTGTCCATCAGTACGTGCCCATCGTGGAATATAAGCAGCTCTACAGCGCCACCCTATGACCACTTTCTCCTTGTGTGTGTGTGTGTGTGTGTGTGTGTGTGTGTGTGTGTGTGTGTGTGTGTGAATGGGTGTGTGTGCCAAACTAACCATCACTTCTCTCTGAACTTTTAATTATTGACTCTGGACAAGGAGCAGCACATAATCACTTATTGTTTATGGCTTAGGACAATAAAAGGTAGCACTTAATCGGGATCGTCTGCTTTAGACCCTGCAAATCATCTACAGCCTGTCAATACGTCAAAAGATGGTTATCTATCTAAAATGTCATAAAACGTATCAATAAAGTCCACATTAACTCAACGCGAAACCGTGATTATACGTGGCAGGAGCTGATAAACGATCTATTAAACATCGCTAGCTATAAATTGGAACACCTAAATACGGTAATAGCAGAAAAGTCTTGTATAATAATATCTAGTAAACATTAACGCACATAAATAGGATCAACTAAATTTGGGTAAGATTTCTTTGGTTGAAAAGGTCTAGATATGCATCTGGATGGTGTGAAGTAGAGTCAGAGATCAACAGCTGCTGTTTTTTAGAGACTGGACCTTCTACAGCATGTTTCAAACACTTGGTTCAATCTGCTGAAATACTTTGCCTGTATCTGAATAAACTGTTGTTTAACACTGGCAATGGTAATCACCTCATGGGATGTTTTGACTGTTGGGTTTTTTTTTTTTTTTGGAGTTTCGGCCAGAAAAAAAGAAAAAAGCACGTCACACAATATATCACACAATAAACATGTACACTGGACACTCCAAAAAGCTTTGCTCTCAAGATTAGATTCATTATTGTCAATAATAAAGACTTTGGAAGCTCCACTGTAATTAAAAATATAGTAATTCAGAAAGAATTTCAAAAAGAACCATAATAGAAAAATAGCCTTAGTGCTTGGTTAGTTAGTAAGATCTGGCTCAACATGGCTGGACATTTTGGTCCAAATGAATATCACATTATGTGTACTTGATCTACACTATATTGCCAAAGGTTTTGGGACGTCTGCCTTTACATGCACATGAATGTAATATGGAGTTGGCCCGCTCTTTGCAGCTATAACAGCTTCAACTCTTCTGGGAAGGCTCTCCACAAGATTTAGGAGTGTGTTTATGGGAATTTTTGACCATTCCTCTAGAAGTGCATTTGTGAGGTCAGGCACTGATATTGGACGAGAAGGCCTGGCTCGCAGTCGCTGCTCTAATTCATCCCAAAGGTGTTCTATGGGGTTGAGGTCAGGACTCTGTGCAGGCCAGTCAAGTTCCTCCACACCAAACTTGTTCATTCATGTCTTTAAGGACGTTGCTTTGTGCACTGGTGTGCAGTCATGTTGGAACAGGAAGGGGTCATCCCCAAACTGTTCCCACAAAGTTGGGAGCATGAAATTGTCCAAAATGTCTTGGTATGCTTTAGCATTAAGAGTTCCTTTCACTGGAACTAAGGGGCCGAGCGCAACCCCTGAAAACCTATACCTGAATTCAGTGAGTTGGATGGGTGTCCCAAAACTTTTGGCAATATAGTGTACCAATCTTAGCCAATTGTCACAGGGGTGGTACCCTAAGGTGTGCATCTTCTATACTTTTTGTATGTATCTTTTACCTTGAATGGTGTATATAGTGTGCGTCTAAATGCTATTATGGTCTAATTAGGTACCTTAAAGCTTTTTGAAAAAAGAAAAAAAACTTGTGTGTGAGAGCTGCAGAAAAAATGTAAAGCCACCTTGTTTCTACAAAGAACAGTTTCAGTGACCGATGAAGGGTAATTCCTTATTTTTTATTTAAAGGTAACTTGCATTATGTGGTCACTGGTTAGGTCGCTTTTTCAGAAGAGCTTAAATTCAGTGGGTTTTCTTTCACGAAAAAAGTAGACCAGCTATAAAAATATTTCACAGAGCTGGGGAAAACATTAATTAAAGTACTAAAATAGATCATGCTAGCTAGTGTTGGCTGTATACTTGTATGCCGCTAGGAAATATAACCATGCTGTTAGCATGTGAAGGCAGTGATGATCAATGCTCATGAGGACACTTTTAGCCAACACAGTAGCCAACACACTGAAATCACAGAATGACCCTAACTTCCTTAGCTTATAAGTGGCCGTTTATCCTGCTTCTGTTCCTGCTTGCTTGCTCATGGCGGTGTTCATTTACAATTAGATTTGCTTTTTCCATTTTAAGTTATTAATAAAAGTCCTTTTTGTTGATCAATGCCTTTTTATGACATTTCATATCCTCAGCTGGGGCCTCCTTGCTAAAATAAAAGCAAATAAATACAGATTAGCCCAGAAGAACAGAAAAGACCTTTTTGAGATTCGGGCCTCAGTAGACACACAGAGCGATCGATCGGCAGGCTAAGAGATCTAGTTCTTAAAGAAGTCGGAGTTTATAACCTATAATCGAGTTTAGAACTCTGCAGTTTGGAGACAGGGCAGACAGTGATAGCCCGGCCTGATTCGATTTGCCACTCAAGGGGGGATTTTAACGTGAGGTAATTGCTGACAGGCAGCGCGATAGACGGCCCTCGCTCCACTCAGGTGGTGTCCGGTGTCGCAGCAGCGCTTCAGGACCCCGGAGAGAGAGGCGAATTATGAGAACGCCACTGGTTTATGATATACACACACACATCAGCAAAGTCTGCTATATCAGATGTGTAACAGAGCTCAGTTCATTAGTGTAAGTGCACACACGGCTAGCTTCAACTGCAAACTGGTTTCTCTGGGGCTTGCACTCAGACTCGCTACATACCTGCTGTTATTTAGCAGTGAGTTAAGTGAGTTTGTCTCCAAAGCAGTTGTATGTTTGTGTTACTGTAATTTACGCAAGTGACCTACAGTGTGTATGTGTGCAGGAGGGATTGTTTAGAGAAACATGATATAGAGCAGGACACTGTCTAAATATTTAAAACAGAACTATTATTATTATTATTATTATTATTATTATTATTATTATTATTATTATTATTATACAAAATACCCAGTTCTACTTATTTATTGTCTACATGTGAGCAAGTTACTAATATTTTAAGAATACATATGATATTGTATTTGAAAAGAAATTTGAAGTCTTTCGAATTGTTTTATTCAAATCTCATCTCTCTGGCCAATGTTTTTAAAAAATGATCAGACTCAGTTTAACTACACAGTGGACAACAGACTGAAAAAGTCATTTAACAGCATCACCTAACAAAGTCCCATTGTGCTGATCAGAAAAAAAACAAGTTTCTTTTTTTTTTTTGGAGAGACAAGGACAGAATTCAAGGTCGGATCACTATGAAATCTGCTGAGATATATTATATTATACACTATATTTCCAAAAGTTTTGGGACACCCCTCCAAATCATTGAATTCAGGGGTTGGGTTCGGCCCCTTAGTTCCAGTGAAAGGAACTCTTAATGCTTCAGCATACCAAGACATTTTGGACAATTTCATGCTCCCAACTTTGTGGGAACAGTTTGGGGATGACCCCTTCCTGTTCCAACATGACTGCACACCAGTGCACAAAGCAAGGTCCATAAAGACATGGATGAGTGAGTTTGGTGTGGAGGAACTTTACAGAGTCCTGACCTCAACCTGATAGAACACCTTTGGGATGAATTAGAGCGGATACTGCGAGCCAGACCTTTTTGTCCAGCATCAGTGCCTGGCCTCACAAATGCACTTCTTGAGGAATGGTTCCTTGTGGAAAGCCTTCCCAGAAGAGTTGAAACTGTTGTAGCTGCAAAGGGTGGGCCAACTCCATGTTACATTCATGTGCATGTAAATGCAGTTTTGGTCTGGATCGCAGTCTCCGCTCTAATTCATCCCGACAATCACTAAGATATTGTTTCAAAGCAATTACAGCTACACAATCTGCTCAAAACATTGGCTTTGACACAGTGTACCTACAATCTACCCAACTGATTCTGGTGTAAGATATATTACATATCTTTCAAGTTCAGGAGAGGAAATGTGGGATTATGGGGTAGATAATGGCTATACCAGGGGTTACACCAGGTGATGACAAAAAAGTACATTGCAGATATGAAGTAGTTTGCATGTAGTTTGAAGGGGAGTTTAAATGAGACATGGCAACCCTGGTTCACAAAATGTGAACCAACCCTGTCCTAAGGAGTTTATTTAGTATGAAAGCCAACAAAAACTGTCAGAAGTCAACCAGTGAAGAATCTAGCTAGCTTACAAAGAGCAAAACTAGCTAAAACTGCCTGTTGGAGAAAATGAATAGTTTACATGATATGTAAGAGATGCGACATGGGTTTTGTTGTTATAGGAAATTAATCAACAGTGGTGTGTGTGTTGTGCTGCTGTGATCAGCAGCTTCTAACCAATCAGAAGTGAGAATTCAGCAGTGCTCTTGTGTAATTGTATTTATCACACCCTGCTAGATAAGCTTGTCATGTAAATTAGTGTTATTTGTTACCGTAATGAAGAAAAGCATCATCATTGACCTTAGGCTTGCTCGTGTGTATATTGTGTGTGCACGTGTGGGTGTTTGAGGGGTGTATGGAAGGGAAGGGGTACGGAAGAACAACACGTGTATGTTTTTAACCTGCTAAAGGTCTTTAAATGTGTTGAGTGCATTAGCATTCAAGGTAATGTTTTCACTAGGCTAACCTATGACCCTAAGCCTATCAGAGTCGTGGCTTTGAGTGATCTCATATGGAGAAAGGAGGTGTGTGTGTGTGTGTGTGCGTGTGTGTGTGTGTGTGTGTGTGTGTGTGTGTGTGGCACCCTTTAAACACATCCCTAATGGACCGTGCCGTGAATGTCAGTGAACGTCTCAAACCAAATTAATTATTTAACAGCCTAAATCTGTGATCACCCCTTTCTCATTAACACACACACACACACACACACACACGGACACACACTAGGCCTTGCTAATTGCTTTCAATCTGTGTCCTTATCCTCCATGCTCAGTGCTAAGACTTGTGAGTTGAGCACAGATGAACATGACAGTTAATAATCGTACGTGTTATTTGGAGCCGCGGTAAATGTTTGCTAGTGTGCCGATGTCGGCTGCATCCTCAGCTCTGACCACTCATGAGCTCCGTATGGTTTCGGAGGAGGAGAGTGGTCATTACAAGTCCTAACTGAACTTATAATAAAGCCAAGCAAATATTCATGAATTTGTAAGACCTGATTAAAAAAAGCAGACGTATAATTTCAGTTACATCCGTCCATTCTAAACTCAATTAAACTACTTGGGAATATTGAAGTTCTGCACTAGTGATCAGAAGGTTGAGCTCAAATCCCAGGACTGCCAGAGAGCCGCTGTTGTATAAGACCTTTAACCCTCTGACTGTATCTTGTCTTGCTTGTATTCATTCTGGATAAATGTAATTAGGATGGAGTCTAAACACCTAAAACATGTTCCTCATGGGGTTCCTCGAACGGTTAAAGGTTCTTAGGTTCCAGAAGAGGTTCTGCTTGGATTATAAATGTTGTAGACATCTCCACAGGATCTTTTCCCAATAAGACACCCTTACAAAGGCTTGTAAGAGTTCCTACAAATTCATTGAAGCCTTCGTTCTGAATTACACCTGCTGTATCAGTCTCAATGCTGTGATTAAAGAGATATTAGCCCCTCTTGGACTGATTGGCCTTGTCACCAAAGGTTGACGCAGAGTCCCTGTCCGCCTGACAGCTCATCACCTCCCTAAACGAACGTCATCTGTCATCCCTGTCTGTCTCTCACTCTCTCACTCTTCTCCTGCCTGGTCCTCTCTTTCCTCCTCAGGGAGAGCTACTCTCGTTCAGTCTGTAACCTCTGGGGTCAGATTGAATACATACACTCATAAACACCATCTATTATTCAGGACCAGCTGCAAAGAGATCTGCAGCCCTTTACCGGGAAGACTAGTCTGTCAAAGCATCATATCCATTCATCAATCTATCTCTTCATCCGGCCATGCACTCTGTAACAAATACAGTAACGTGCTTAAAATAATCCTGGAAATCCATATCATCCAGCAGTGCTCTGCGCCAATACCACAGACTCAGTGCTTAGTGTTTTTATTTTATTCAGCATCAAAAAAAACAAATACAAACTTTTACTTAGTTGGTATATATTATTTTTAGATACGTTATTTAAAGCTCAAGCCTTGCTTCACCTACACCTCAGTTAATATAGTATACAGCATACACCGATCAGGCATAACATTATGACCACTGCCAGGTGAAGTGAATAAGACTGATGATCTCCTCATCATGGCACCTGTTAGTGGGTGGGATATATTAGGCAGCAAGTGAACATTTTGTCCTCAAAGTTGATGTGTTAGAAGCAGGAAAAATGGGCAAGCGTAAGGATTTGAGCGAGTTTGATGAAGGGCCAAATTGTGATGGCTAGACCACTGGATCAGAACATCTCCAAAACTGCAGCTCTTAAGGGTTGTTCCCGGTCTGCAGTGGTCAGTATCTATCAAAAGTGGTCTAAGGAAGGAACAGTGGACAGGGTCAAGGACAGGGTCATGGGCGGCCAAGGCTCATTGATGCACGTGGGGAGTGAAGGCCGGCCCCGTGTGATCCGATCCAACAGACGAGCTACTGTTGCTCAAATTGCTGAAGAAGTTAATGCTGGTTCTGATAGAAAGGTGTCAGGATACACAGTGCAGGACGGGTCAGGGCTGTTTTGGCAGCAAAAGGGGGACTAACACAATATTAGTCAGGTGGTCATAATGTTATGACTGGTCTGTATTAATCAGGTATTAAACTTAATATGAATTAATATGCCATTTTACTCATA
>JAUCMX010000002.1:3397265-3534765 GCA_033459395.1 Hemibagrus guttatus | reverse complement strand
TATCTGTCTGTCTGTCCGTCTGTCTATCTATCTATCTATCTCTCTATCTGTCTATCTATCTATCTATCTATCTGTATGTATGTCTGTCTGTCTGTCTGTCTGTCTGTCTGTCTGTCTGTCTCTCTATCTATCTATCTATCTATCCATCTAGATTCCAATCTATATTCGTTTTCACTACAAATAGAAAACATTTTTGCTTATAAAAGTAGAGCCTACTATCATATTCAGGAGCAGCCTGTATGTAATTACTAGGAGAAACATTTAGCTGTGTTGCTTCTGAGGTATTTGGCAGGCCTTTGATCACTGAAACTGCATGCGTGTGTTTGCCAACATGCACCCGGTGCTTTGATAGATATGAGCCATTTCAGAAAGTACGGTGTTTCCGTTAACCGCACAACCCAAGCCTAAAGTAAAGCGAGAGAGAGAGAGAGAGAGAGAGAGAGAGAGAGAGAGAGAGAGAGAGAGAGAGAGAGAGAGAGAGAGAGAGAGAGAGAGTGGAGTGTGAAAAAAACAACACTCTACAATGTTAAAATCCATGGCATGTTTTGGAAATTAAAGTAGAAAGAAAGTAGAATTGCACTTCACTCTTTTAATGACAGGCTATAATAATATTCTTCTCTGCTGCATAACGTTAATGTTAACATCTACTTCCTTCCCACTGTGTACCACGTAGTGTATATGACAACTAAGAACTCTTGTTCGTCCACATTTATTTTTTATCATATCATACACTTTGCTCTCGTTTCATCTTGTTCCATCCCGTTTCCCCCAAGGGGAATGATGTCATATGTCTGCATTAAATACATTCTCCATGGTTTTATTGCTCTCAAATGATGTCTGAATTCCCTCTGAACAACACGAATGTATTCTCTGTCCCTTATTCACCACAGCCCTCATTAAAACGAAGTTAATGCTGCTGTACAATGGTCGCCTTTTCAGCCCATCTGGCGTCGTCATGCGTGCTCAGGTCCTCTGGTGTTTGACTTTTAATCCATTACATTCCTCTGTGGACTTCTGACTATCCACTGGGATGTACTAATGTGCCTGCTGCTGAACACTTTAGATCAAGGCCGAAGGTTTAGCGATAAAAGATTGTAAATGTAAAAAGCCGAGATGAAAGTTTGTTAATTTCTGGGCTTTAGATAGAAATAAACACCAAAAAAAGAAAGTGAAAAGTGAACACTCTCTAGAACTTTTTATGCACTGACATCACCTAATGAGCACACGCTCAGATCTTAGTCATTTACCCCAATCAGACTAAAATGAGCTTCCATGTCAATTAATGTTATAAAATAGTGCTCTCTGTGCTAGGCAATGCTGCATTTGTTTGCGGTGGCAAGTTGTCGAACATTATTGTTCCTTCCCGAAACAGGCAAAAGTAAAACAGTGTGAAGGCACGGTGGTGAAAAGCCAAACCCGAGCTTCATGATGTCAAGCATGGTTATGAGATCAGCAGGGAAATGGCCTTGAACATGTTAAACATGCTATTTGGTCCAATCTAGCGACGGGTCGAGTATCCACGTAATTACAGAGCACGCACAGAGCTTTATTTATTCCAGTCACCAGTCAGTAAACTTCAGAAACAAAGAAGAATTGTGGGAGAAGAATCTAAATTGGGAGCAGGAGAAGGGTTCGTAAGAAAGAGGAGAAGCAAGGAGAGCAGGCAGAAATGCCCATCCTGGTATGTAGAACCATGGCTGGAAATTCATCATAACCTCGTAAAAAAGTCATCATGCGATCCAGGATTGGTTTGCTTTAACGAAATTGAAAGAGACAGACAGAGAGAGAGAGAGAGAGAGACTTAACATTGCTGCTCTTTCCACATGCTTAGTAATGCCACCCACCTTCACTCTCCCACCCACCCACAAAGCAGCGTCAGCTGAAAGAGACGCCTGCTAAAGACCACTAATGAGTTTAATCATCCACAATCAGACCAGCAGCATAAGGCAGTCTGAGAGAGAGAGAGAGAAAGAGTGAGAGAGAGAGGGAGAGAGAGACTGATTTTCTTTGGCCAGAGTACAGATGAATGGCTGAAGAGCTCATTAAGCTACATGGCCTGGAGAAAGAAGACAAGGATGAGGGGAAAAGGAGGAGTGTGAGGGAATAAAAGAGAGTCAGAAATAAGGTTGAATCGAAATGGTAAGAATCGGTAAAGATTTAGCACAACTTCTTCAATGGAGTTTCCAGTTTCCCGTCTGATGGTGGATTCGGGAAGTACTAGAAGTTCCCCAAATCCCCCAAAATTCCTCACATACTAAAAACAATATCCAAATAAACCTCACTAAACTAAACCTATGTGATGTCATTTACCATCTACACCTCCAGCTGGGAAGTCAGTGTCTCTCACTGACCATGTGACCTAAATGTAAGAGCCACCTCATATGAAAAAGGTACAAATGAGTAATTTGAGTGGTTAAAGGGTTTATTGGTTATAGGCAGCAATGACATCAAGAGGAAATGTTTCTGAAGGTTTTATCCCTGGCCTGACAGATAGAACTGGTTGTGTTAGACAGACATAGAGAGGAGAGATGAAAATCCAGGTAAAGCCCACGAACCAGATAGAAAAAGGGTAAATCACAGGAGTTTTTCCCTGCAGTAACATGTGTAAACCATCGCTGTCCGAACTCTTTAAGCCACACTATGTCCCTGTACACACAGTAGTCATGCTAAGTGCGGACATCCAGTGCCTGCGTCACCTGATCACTTCCACATGTCATCAAAAGTGAGCAGGAACTGGGATCAGGCACTCAGGCCCCTTCACCCTGTACCTGCTCAAAGCAGTAAGAGGCTGTGAGGGTTCAGATGATCTAAAAAAGGGAAGGTGGAGTGTGTGCTAGTGTGTGGTTAGGGGGTGGAGATACAGTGTTCAGTTTTAAGGAACTGTTGCTTCTCTTTTGCTCAAGCTATTGTGACACAAACCTGTGCAAACATACATTTATAGGGAGCAAAACCTCGGCCCTCGGACCGCAACAGCAGCTAAAACAAACCAGATGGGCAGTCTCTCTCTCTCTCTCTCTCTCTCTCTCTCTCTCTCTCTCTCTCATCTTAATTTGTTTCAGCACCTGTTGCTACACTTCCTGCTCCAGCACTTTGAGCTCTGCAGTGTGTGAACTGAAGAAGTTTAGGAAGTTTAATTTACAGCAGCTGTATTACAGCAGCTGTATGTATGTATCTATCTAGATAGATAGATAGATAGATAGATAGATAGATAGATAGATAGATAGATAGATAGATAGATAGATAGATAGATAGATAGATACGTACATACATACATACTACAATAACACGTAAGAATGAGTAATAAACAGAAAAGATAGATAGATAGATAGATAGATAGATAGATAGATAGATAGATAGATAGATACATACATACATACATACATACATACATACATACATACATACAAACACATACACACATACATACATACTACAATAACATGTAAGAAGGAGTATTAAATAGAAAAAGATAGATAGATAGATAGATAGATAGATAGATAGATAGATAGATAGATAGATAGATAGATAGATAGATTCAGTACTTCTACATACTAATACATGTAGGAATGTGAATAATGAGAGAGAGCAAGAGAGAGAGAGTGTAGAAGTCGTCGGCGAGGCGGATGAGCAGACTGCCAGAACCACAGAAGCTAGACCACCCACTGGAATGGCAGAACACCGGCCCCTGATCAGTGTGTGTGTGTGTGTGTGTGTGCGTGTGTGTGTGTGTGCCCGCAAGAGATGTCTCACACTCCCAGTGTGGATACTACTGAGGGTAAACATGGCCATGCCGTGTGTGTGTGCGTGGATGTGTGTGAGTGTGTGTGTATGTGAGAGAGAGAGAGAGAGACAGAGAGAAAGAAGAGGGGACCTTGTGTTTGTAGAAGCTGAGTATTTTTAGTCAGTGGTTTCCCTCAGAAATGCACCGTGTCCGTCCGGTGGAGAAGAGGAGATTTCAATGAGAGATGTGTGGAGATCACTGCTAAAAGGACTTCTTTGAAAGCATTCCTCAGGAGCCAATGCCAAGCCATGTATATTATATATAACATTTTCTAATTACGATACACACAGCGTTCACCAGCCGTGGTGGAGTGGGGGATGAAAGACAGACTAATCCTACTGCAGAAGAAGAGAGGGAAGAGAAAAGCCAGCTCAGATGACTTTCCTACTCTGCATACCTTTTGGCTAAACCGAGACTAATCCCGGTCTAATTTTAATTTCAAATTGGTGGTTGTAAAAATCTCTTTTACTGTTGAACTACATTTAAACAAAGTACAAAAAAAATAAAATACTGACCTATAAACTCCACATCATTAACTCTAAAAGGGGGTTCCTGCAACAGGGCAAGCATTTCATTTTATTTCATTTTATTTATTTTTAAAGAGGATGGATGGGGCAGGTAGGAAAGGCACGGGACACTTGACACATGTCTCTAATGTACTACGCCTTTATTAGTTCCAAACGACTGTGGCTTTAATGCTTTCCTTAAACAAACCTCTCCGTGTTTCCTAGCAATGTCTGCTTCCGAGACACAGTTTAAAACTACCAGTGGTGCATGGAACAGACAGAAATATGTGGCTTCCTGTAGACAAATTTATGAATTATTTAACTAACAGTCAAGAGGATATATTAAGCTTAAAATGGACATGTCCAGGACACCCTGTACTTCAATTACAGCTAATAAATTTATACTTACAGTTGTAAATCCATGTTACTCTTAGAGTCAAATAGAGCTGATTGATGAAATAAAGATTTAGATAGAAATATACAAAAATTTCCCTGTTCATTATCACACTTGATAAAAAATTTTTTGGATAATTTGAAACAAATAATTTTAAGTTGCACATCCAGACAGGCCTGAGAGAGATGGTTAAGCCCACCAGTTCATCATAAAACCCACCAGGAAATATACAGTAACTGTAGACTGTTCGCTCCAGTGCCGCTGTCTACTTTATTTACATCCTTGTAAATATTATTTGTACACATATTTCTATCTTACATTGATTTAAATGAAAAAAGGAACCATGGAAGCAGCAGGCATTAGATATTTTGAGAATATTTATGAATGAAAAGGTCACCTGAAAGGTCATAAAAATTTTATCCTCTTTATACAAGCTGCATATTTTTAATAATAAATACGCTAGGTCAATGATGAGACCCTTAAATTTCTGGCTCCACTGTACCACCACCCCCCCTCCCCCTCCCCCTCCCCTTCCCCTTCCCCTTCCCCCTCCCCTTCCCCTTCCCCCTCCCCTTCCCCTTCCCCTTCCCCTTCCCCTCCCTCTCTCTCTCTCTCTCTCTCTCTCTCTCTCTCTCTCTCTCTCTTAGTTTCCTCTCTCTGACCCTCTCTCTCTTTATATCTCTCTTTCTCTCTGCTGTTACTTTATTCTTTTCCCCTTAGGAGATTAGTGAACTGCAGGTTGAGACTTGATTCAATTTCACCCTCATAAAACGTTCTCCAACACAGAAAAATATTTGCTGTCAACAGTGATCGGATTATGTCTGTAGAGATCAGAGATCAGGAGGGAAGCGAGGGGAGTGTGTTACCGAAGCATGCTAACGGTCGTAAATGGGAGCCAGTGCATTAGCTGTTTGGCGTTTCTTCTCTCTTATAATGTCTTGGATTTATATTTGGATTTGTGGATCTTAACCTACTGCACAACGACACAAGACTAACACTAAAAGTAAAACCGAGTAAATAGACTCACTGTGTTGGGTTGATTTAGATTGTAAACTTACAGATTGGTGTTTTTTCGCCTATGAATATGCAATACCACAACTTCATCCTACAGCTTACACTCTCAAAGAATACCGAATGATCCCAAATCCAGTTTTTTAAGCTTAAAAATATTTTCAGGCATTTCACTCCCCACATACATTCACTTCTATGTTTAGCAATAAACTAAATAAGATATTTTATAGAGATAACGTTGTATTACTGCTATATAAAGCACATGTAACAATCACAGAGAGAAATATTACCTTATTACAAAATTACACACATACACAAAAACGAAAGCACAATTTTACCAGTGTAGTCCAAGCGATTCATAATTGTGCCATATCTTTGGTGCTTGAATCTCAGTCAAAACTGGACATTCAGCTGCACTGAAGTTGTACTTTTAACACCAATTACTGTGCTGCAGCATCTTCAGGACACACCGCCGGAGTCTAACAAGAACCAGGCAAAAAACGTCACTTATAATCAGTCAGCACTTACAAATTGCTCAGCAAAACCCTCCTACAAGCCAACAACTTAGCGGAGTGGTGCTTGAAACGTCGCTTGGAGTCCATAACCTTAGTAGCTATCATCTGAAGATGATTTACGGCCTGCAATCATATGAAATCACCAGGCGGGGGAATATTAAAACACGATGTTGACTTCGCTCCATCACATTGAGTGATATAGCCTGTTTTCTTTACTGGCTGCCCTTATTGAGGATCTGCTGAATGTGGTGTGAACATACAGCTTTATCAGGTTTATAGCATTTGACCTGAAGGACTTTGTGTTTAAAGTCGTGCTTTGGCTTTTGTTTTACGCTAACCTAGATGTTCCTGTGCAAACAGATTCTCCTGTCCAAAACCAGGAAAAAACTTTCAAATAGTGAGCAAATTGCCATCTACCTTGTACTCATTAGCTGTTTAATCAGGTACACATGCCATTATTTCTCTCGGCCCTTAGATAGCATCTGGATGAGGTCGACCAAGGAGGTTGTTTGTGAAGTGAATGATGGATTTCATACAAAAATGTCTGAATGCTTATAATCAAGGGTGACTTCACTGAGGTCGGGTCTCTGATCGCTTGGGCCGTTGAAATCGAGCTGGAGTAAGTAACTATAGTGCTATTGAGATATTTGATATTATTTGGATGGTGGAGCCAAATAATGGTCTAGAGTGATGCTTAGTGGTGTACATGGTGGTGGTATCAGGTGCAGCAGTGTCACTAGCTATTTTAAACACCTTCATTTAATTTTACTCTTAGGTTAAAGAACCGAAAATATCCAGCTATGAGTGGTGCGCTAACAGACACTGACCCTGCTGAAGGGTACGGAACAATGAACTCAAATTAAATGAACATCTACAGTACAAGAGACGCTTGATACACTCACACTTTGTTCATACACTGACAACATTTCAGTTGACTGGTTTTTTTTTTTGGAAAGAATACACTAAAATCGGCTCTCAAAGGTCCTAAATTCAAAGTTCAACCAAATTAAACATGGCACAAAACAAATCTAACTATCAGCCAATCAGCTACCAGCTTTATTACTGGTGCACATGGGTATTAAAATATAAAATGATCAGCCATGTAGGGTGCGTTGAATTTTAAGGTACACTGCACTGTCTCTGCAAGCCATGCCCATATTGTTTTGATATTCGCCGATTTGACCGATACGCCATTTGGCACAGGTGTTTGAGTGATCTCGACTGTCTCTCGATCTCCCAGCTCCTTCATCATTGTCAGTGTTCCTCGGCCCACCCGGAGCCCTCACCATCGCAGCCTAACCAGGTCCAGACCTCCAGCTCTTCCTCCCTTTTCTCCCCGCTCTCCTTTCTTCCGTCACTCTCGTCTTTTCATCTACGCAGAGCTCTACAGTACATTTGCAAATCATTTATTTCGCTTTGGGGGTTTTCCCCATCCCCCAACAATCCTGCTCCTCTCCTTGATCAGGAATCAGCGCAGTCTGGAACTCGTTTTAACGCGTTACTCGTAGTGCGCCGCTGCCTATCGGGGGACATTTTGCACTTTCAGGCTTTTTATTACCAATAAGAAGAGAGGCCTGGTGGGGAAGATTGTGAAAGCATTGTGCTCTAATGTGCGATTGCACACGAATGGTTTTTAAACAGCAAAGCTTTTAACTTCTGCCCCAGTAAACAGCGCAGTCGCCTCCAAACAGGAAGCAGCAATTACCTTGTTTTTCTTCCATGACTTCCACGACATTTAATGAGAAGGGAAAAAGAAACCCCAGTAAGCAGTAAAAACGTTTGCCATCACAGCTCGCTCCATCATAGTTTTCTAATTTAGTGAAGTTGCAAAGTCAGCAAAAAAATGCAGCTCCTCCGCTGCACTGTGCTTAAGCCTCTGCTAAAGATTTTACATTATGACTATTACTCTCAGTAAATGCTCCTTCTATTTTTAATGAGAGACAATAAGCTTTGCAGCAGACTGTACATGGAAACTCAGCTTGCTCATAAGGGTGGTGAATTATAGATGGGGGGAAAGAATATGCTCTCAAAGCCGGGTATCTGGTGTCTTCTGTTGAACGGAATCAAACAATACGTGCTTGTATTGTTATTAAAAGGAATTGATCAAAAATACTAGGCCTTGTTTCTCAATCTTTTAGTAAAGTTGTGTAGATCAAAATGAAATTAAATTTAAAGCCTCACAGAGAGCTGGAAATAACGACTAACTGTCTCAAAAACACACTTTTCTCCTAACCTTCCAATAAAGCAGCTCAGCCATCGCGGCATGTCCACTATCGTAGACGCACACAAACTCTACCTCCTTTTACAGGGCGACGTTTTGTGTGTCCAAATTGAATTGTTCGCCTAATTCCTTTTCATTTATGGATTTATGTTAAAGATTACTGACTTTCAAGTCATTCATATAAAAACGACAGAATTTTCCGCACTTCTGTAAGTTCGACGTTTCGTCCAAACTAAGTGGATTTTCATGAATTTCTCAGGCTTTCTACGTTTCTACAGATTCCCGGCCCAAAAAAGTTTCCTCCATGCATGTTTAGTGTTTCCTTAATTTTATTTCAGCTAGTTGCGCATGTTTTGGTGATGATGTGCAAGACATTTTTTTCCTGTATGATATAAGCTTGTTTTGGTTTTTGGGGGTTTTTTTTTTTTTTTTTTTGGCTGGCCCTCTCAGGCCTGTCAGAGGAGGCTTGTGTCTTTTCCAGTAGCATAGGCATTTGTCATCCTCTCCACTTCATCTTTCTAGGTGCACTATTCATCTGGCACGGGCGGCTGCATTGAGACAGAGTGTAATCTATCAAATGAGCTGAAAGCCCTAATTAACTTGTCTCTGAATCTCCTACACACAGAAAGATAGATGCAGGAGAAACGAAGAGTTGAACCACTTTTATTTAAAAGAAAAAAAAAAACAACCTTGAAATTAGATGATATACACAGCAAATGTCTAATACCTTTCAGTTACGTCGAGCAAAACATCTGTTTCGTGAAACTGTGAATGATCGTATAAACAGCTGGAAACATCTGACAAGTAACTGTTAGGGTGGGTTCCTGCCATGTGATGAGATTTTATCACGTGCTTCATTCCGATGCTTACTAACAATGGTTCACAGCTGATCCTACACAATTTAGTGTTTTTTCTTCCTTCTATAACATTTGGTATACATTTGTAACTTATCTTGAAAATGTTTATTCATATATGAGAAAAGAGAGTTATAGTTATAGTATGAAATTGATTATTATCATAAGATTATATATATATTATAATATTAATTATAAGATTAATTAAGTCCAGTATTTGCAAAGCATTGGCTTTAAAGGAATGTTTTTATAATTGTGTATACATTTGTGTATAGTGTTAGGGATATATATATATATATAAATATATATATATATATATTTTTTATTTTTTATTTTTATTTTTTTAACTTTATTATTTTTATTTAATTTATTGTTTGTTTGTTTGAAGATCAAAAGCAGTAGCTGAGTGTTTAGAAAATCTGCAGGATTTAGAGATATTTCTAATGCTGAAGATGCAGAAGATAAAACTGGATTTATGCTAATCCTTTAATGTTTCACTCTGTGTGTGTGTGTGTGTGTGTGTGTGTGTCTGTGTGTGTGTGTGTGTGTGTGTGTGTGTGTGTGTGTACACCTCAGGGGTATAAACACTTGTGTTCATCTGTTCCTTCTCTTTATCTCAGGGATCAGAGCAGTGGAGATGCTTAATCACCAGTTCTGGGATCTCTCTCTTAGTGTGTGTGTGTGTGTGCGTGTGTGTGTGTGTGTGTGAGAGAGAGAGAGAGAGAGAGAGAGAGAGAGAGAGAGAGAGGAGAGAGAGAGAGAGAGAGAGAGAGAGAAAGATCTACTCGTTCATACGTTAATAAGTTAGTAGTTAGTATGGTTAGACGTTGATATCTTGCACATTAATGACCCACATTTTCCACCAATTTACATTTGATTTTATCTAAATAAATGTTGGTCTTTTTCCATACATTGACCTTAATGTGCCGTCTGCTTTTATAGACTCTGTGGCTGTGAGTGTAAAAAGCCGCAACTTGCCCCTCTTTCCCACAACCAAATCATGTCAAAAAGCAATTAATATCTTAATACCTCCATCAGTCTGCATTGGGGCCATGGCCCTCACCTCTCTCACTCTTGCTTTCGCTCTCTTTCTTTTCCATGCTTTTTTCCCCTCCATCAGACGGTGGTTTCCCTGAGGTCCTGGTGGTCAGATGTGGTTTTCGGGGCACAAGGACTCCGACTGCGGCCAGCGTGGTCTTTTACCTCGCCCAGTTAAGCACTCAGAAGAGAGAGAGAGGCAGAGAGACCACAGGTCTTGAATCTTAGTCCTCTAATGCAGTGTCCATCTCGCCAGCCATTACCTTCAAGATGGCGGCGGCTTCGGGCTCCTTCGCAGAGCTCACTTTTTGCTGCGGTTTCAGCACAGACGTGATGACGCAGTGCAAACCTTTAGACAAAGGTCCATTTTAGACAAAATATTTATCACTAATCACTCACTTCCAGCTGTGCTAAGAGGAGGAAGTCGTTTAAAGCAGGGACGTTTTTAGCAGCACCGTATTTATTTTGCCGCGCGTGTCCTTTGGCAGGGGCGGTAGGAAATTTGCGGATGGCCTTGGCAAAGTGCGCAACGCATTTCAGGATGAAAGAGGCAAAAAATAAATGTATAACTCATGCATTTATGAACCATCAAAAAGGAGAAGCTTTCCCCCTTCTCAAACCACATGAATCTGGCCATTTAGTTGCACAGCGTGTCTGTGTGTGTGTGTGTGTGTGTGTGTGTGTGTGTGTTCATGTCTCCTGTTCAGTCTCCCTCTTTCTTTTTTTCTGCACTTTATTTTCATCCACGCAATTTATATTCACCTTTTTTCCTTCCTTTTTCCTGTGTGACTTCGCTTGTTTGTGTTGAATGCATGGGTCTCCAGTGATGTCTCCAAAACTGTCACGTGTCACATAATTCAGAAAACACATGTGCCCTAAATTAAAAATATTTCAATTTACTCCAGACGTATATCACTGGGTAGTGTTATCATATCTCCTTCTTTCCTTTTTCAAGAAAATGTAATAATTCTTTACAATCTTCGTACATAGTTTGCTTTTGCAGAAGCATTGATGATTAAAGGCGTAAATGAAAAGGCGTAAATGAGTTAATGAATGAAACTGTATTGATGAATAAAGATGTCGGTGTTAACTAACAAATTACTCTTGCCCAGGTGTAAAAATATCTTGTGCGTGTGTGTGTGTGTGTGTGTGTGTGTGTTTTAGAGAGTTGGTTTTGCTCAGCATGTCTGGGTGGCGGTCAGTGCACTAGTCTGAATGCTAAAAAGCTTTCCAGTGAATAGACTCTGGATGCTCTGCTTTATTTCAGTCGACCAACCATCAGCCATTTACATCTGAGCATACTATCCACCATGTGCTGTAGTATACACACACACACACACACACACACACAGAGCAGCTCTACATCTGTACCATCTCAGCAGTATAAACTGTTAAAATCCTGTCACAAGACACATCAGCAGGTCACATTTATAGAGCATAGAGAAGGAAAAGCAGGTAAAAAAACCATCTAATCAGTTGTGTTTTTAAATATGATTTTTTTAAATGAAATATTTAATTATAAATTCATAAAGAGTGGCTTGTCTATCCGTGGTGTGTTCAAGCGTCGATTGATTTACTCTATGTCTCGCTGACAGCACAGATAGAAAGCAGTCATAATTCCGCACACCAGGGATATTACATTCCTGTATCGCTGTCAGCTACATTAACTCACTTCCTGGATCTAAACTCTATTAGCGGAGCAGGCTGCGCTGGCATTAATAAATCAATGAAGATGATGGCTGATGATGGGTCTCTGCTTGACATGGGGCATTTTCCCTTTTCTACAGAATCACTAGCATGGCTTTGTGCATTAGTTTAGCTGGATGCGTTTTGGAAATAACTTCCTCCTCAACCTAACATGTTGCATGAACATGCTACACGCTATAAAGTAAACAAGTCACCTAACCAAAATCTTCATGAAGAAATAAGAATCTTACGTACAAAACTGCTTTCATGTACAAACCAACCTACTAACTTTGGAAAGTCAAGCCTAAGGAGCAGAATGTTACCATGTAGCACTAACAAAAGTTGTTGTATGTTTGTTTTTCAGTGAGCTACATCTATATGTGGATGTCCTCCTCTGTCAGGTTGCTCGGTAATTATGGATTGTTATAACTGTTAGCTGTGATATGTATGTTGCTTGAGGCACTATGGACACTATGGAGGCAGTTATGGACACTACGTGGTAGCTATTTTCTGTATTGTAAAACTCTCCACTATACACATGATTCCTAGTTTCTGCTTTCTAATTCCTGCTCACTGATATGTGCTAATTGGCTCCTGCTTCTTCAATTCTGCTCCCTGATTCCTGCTTCCTGGTTTCTGCTCCTTGGTTCCTGCTCCCTGATTCCTGCTCCTTGGTTCCCGCTCTTTGAATTCTGCTCCCTGGTTCCTGCTCCCTGATTCCTGCTCCTTGGTTCCTGCTCCCTAGTTTCTGCTTTCTAATTCCTGCTCACTGATTTCTGCTACTTGGTTTCTGCTCCCTGATTTCTGCTCCTTGGTTCCTGCTCCTTGAATTCTTCTCCCTGCTTTCGGTTTTCTGGTTCCTGCTCCTTGATTCCTGCTCCCTGATTCCTGCTTCTTAGTTCCTGCTCCTTGATTTCTGCTCCTTGGTTCCTGCTCCCTGATTTTTGCTGCTTGGTTCCTGCTCCTTAAATTCTTCTCCCTGCTTCCTGGTCCCTGCTACTTGGTTCCTGCTCCCTTATTTCTGCTCCTTGGTCCCTGCTCTTTGAATTCTGCTCCCTGATTCCTGCTCCCTGATTCCTGCGCCTTGGTTCCTGCTCCTTGGTTCCTGCTCCCTAGTTTCTGCTTTCTAATTCCTGATTTCTGCTCCTTGGTTCCTGCTCCCTGATTTCTGCTCCTTGGTCCCTGCTCTTTGAATTCTGCTCCCTGATTCCTGCTCCCTGATTCCCACTCCTTGGTTCCTGCTCCTTGGTTCCTGCTCCCTAGTTTCTGCTTTCTAATTCCTGATTTCTGCTCCTTGGTTCATGCTCCCTGATTTATGCTGCTTGGTTCCTGCTCCTTGAATTCTTCTCCCTGATTCCTGCTTCTTAGTTCCTGCTCCTTGATTTCTGCTCTTTGGTTCCTGCTCCCCAATTTTTGCTCCTTAGTTCCTGCTCCTTGGTTCATGCTCCCTGATTCCTGCTCCCTGGTTCCTGCTTCTTGGTTCCTGCCCCCTGATTTCATGCTCCTTGGTTCCTGTTCCCTGATTCCTGCTTCTTGGTTCCTGCTCCCTGGTTCCTGCTTCTTGGTTCCTGCCCCCTGATTTCATGCTCCTTGGTTCCTGTTCCCTGATTCCTGCTTCTTGGTTCCTGCTCCCTGGTTCCTGCTCCTTGGTTCCTGCTCCCTGATTCCTGCTTCTTGGTTCCTGCTCCCTGATTTCTGTTCCCTGATTCCTGCTCCCTGATTCCTGCTCCTTGATTTCTGCTCCTTGGTTCTTTCTCCCTGATTTATGCTTCTTGGTTACTGTATCCTGATTTATGCTTCTTGGTTTCTGCTCCCTGGTACCCTATGATTAAAGTTTATCTTAAATCAACATAAGAAACAGGGCCTGCTTCTTTTTACCTCTGACAGACATTGTGGTTTAGGTTGTTTCTTGATTGCCTTTGGGTTTTGTTTTTTTTATTGTTGTTTTTTGGCTTGCGTCTCAATTGCCTAGGTCATTCTCTGCATTGCCAGCAGTTTGTTAACTTGTCTAAGGATTTTGGCATGATACCAGATTTTTTTTAATTTTTTTTTTTTTTAAAAGGGCAGTTTATATGGAGCCACAATGCTGAGAAATAAAATCCACCATGAAATAAAAGTTCTGTGGGATTTCGCGAGCACACTCTGCGGTTTTTGCTATTGTCGATTCTCCATAAACGTGTCCACGAGGCAACTGATCCCAGCATCGACGGATTACTGTAGCGAGCTTACAGCTCATCTTTCTTCTTTAGTGAAAAGCCGTGCCTTCAAAAAACAATCCTTTCCTCCCTTATACCACTGCACAGAGGGCCTGGAATCAACTACTATCTCGCACACATGCTCACACACAGACACACACACACACAAATACTCGGATCTCTGAAAGGGCTGGACTGATCAAAGCAGTACGCAAGGAAGAAGAGGCACACGCACATGCATGCATGCACAAACAAACACACAGACACACACATACATATACTTCCTGCCTTTTTTTTCCTCATTTCATCTTCCCTTGCAGGCATATGGTGTTAATTGCATCAAAAGTGATGCTCTTTTCTTCTCTCCAGAGGGAGGGCACACATGTCACTGATGTGAAAAAGTGAAAAATAAGTTCAGCTGTTAAATCCTGCATCAAGCGGAACTCCTGGAAACAATTAGACGCTACAGATGAATCGGCAGCGTCTGTTCCGCCGTCTCGATGTTTGCTAGAACTGGTGTGTTCATCTCAGACAACATCTGCACCGAGTGCCACCATTGACCTAGTGCAATGGTGGAACAGGACTCAATCTTTTTGTATTATCTTAATGGTTTTCCAAATTTATCATTTTAAAAACAAATGTTCAGATTTGGGTTACACGCATTTCTAAATTCATATCATTCAAATCACCTATTTGTAGTTCTATGTTTTCACATATATGCACCTAAGAGTTCAAGGTTATGACTCGTACCAATCCGTGGAGGTATTAGCTGGCAGTTTATAGGACTTTAAGGATCTGCTGCAAACATCCACAGCACACCTTCAGAGGCATTGTGGAGGCCATGCATCTACGTGAAAAAAAAATCAAGTTCATCACATAACTGAGACACACCTTTATTTTCGACCCCACTCCATGTAATAAAATCCTGAGCAGCTCTGCAGATCTTTATGCATTTCATTCTGAGCTCTCCAATAAGTGTATACAAGTGTGTGAACTGTGAATGTGAATGAGTGTGTAAATCTTGTAAATTGAGTGTGAAATATCTGTAAGCATGCAACAATTAACTGCAACAATATGTTTATTATTTTACCTTATTGCTTCCATTAACACCAAAAGCCTTGGCAAAACAATAGCTTGTTATTTGCACCACATGTGACTTGTCCACCATTTCTCATTGAGGCGTTTAGATTGTTGTTTTTATTTTGTTCATCATCAATTTCCCTTGTCTTGACCGTATGTTGGTGCATCTTGCTTAGTAAAATATCTGAATGGTGAGAATAAAGCATTATTTATGATTATCAAGATTTATATATCTAGCTCTGAGATAAATGTTAGGAATAAATAGTAACTTATCTTTAAACTTCATCATTTTTCTTCTATGTTTCTATGCTTTTGTAAAGCTGCTTAGAGACAATGTCCATTGTTAAAAGTGCTATACAAATGAATTGGACTGAATAAACCAACATAAAGTCAGTCAAGCAAAAATTCCCAAGGGTGTATTTCTGGACAATGCTACACTGCTCTCTATTGCATTTATGTACTTATTTAGGCCTCAGTCTCACTTCTATTCAATTTTATTCCTGCCAAAGAGGTCATAAACACATTTATCCTAGCGTGTGCTTTTAAATATTAATGCACAGCATCGGTCCTCATCTGCCTAATGTCCTGCAGTGTCCAATTAAGGTGGAAATCTCTGGAGGGTGTGTATGGGAAGTTACGACCCATCATTCACCCACTTTCAGCACCATTCAGATACGTTTGAGTTACATGCACATTTACATTTATTCATTTAGCATGTGCTTTTATCCAAAATGACAATCCCATGCAATGAGGCAAGAAGGTTACTGTATCCCCACCTCCTAATAAACTCCGGCATGGACATTGCTTCCACGAGATGCTGTAGTGTAATGTAATGTTGATAGATGTTAATCAGCCCTAAATCAGTAAGCACATTCACTTCACAGCTGATTTGCATGTAGTAACATCCACAAAGCTCCATAAAAGGCAAAGCTCACAGAGCTGAAAATGACTAAATGGTAACTATAATGTGAAAGAACAGCAGATGTGTGTTAAGTCTTCCAGTAATGCAGCTCAGCCACTGCAGAGTTCCATAGAGACACACTAACTACTATTTCCTGCTTTTATAGGACACCTTTTGTCTTAATCTGTGAAATTCTTTTAGATTCCTCAAAACTTTTAGTATATTGTGTACTTGGAAAGAAATTTAGATTTTAGACAATCTACTCCATGTATAATTCATCAGCAGTTACAATTAGACACCAATTAATCAAGGTTCAGATTACTGATGTCAGTAAACTCAAGAAATCGGATTTAAAAATTAGTTTTCAATTATCCAGCTCAATAAATTTAAGACATCAATGATGATCATAGCATAATACTCAGCTCTACTGAAAATATTGAATGTCCAGGTAAATTATAGCTAAAATAGTTTGGACAGCACCATTTATAGATTCTTCACCAACTTGACTACTTTATTGTAAATCATCGGGAACAAATTGACTATATAGCAGCCAATGAACAGGACTTATATAGCTGGACTAAGGTTTTTGCAGTTTTTCTTCTAACTCTTGGTAATCCTAATATAACCTATAAAATAGTACTGTGTGAGTTTGTGTGTGTTTCCCAAAAGACACAGTAGAAATGAGACTCTGAAGCAGTCTGCTCCTGCTCGAGCTGCTCTTTAAAAATCATTAGCATCACCTCACACCCCGCCCCTTCACTTCAGAGGCCCACTTTGTGCCCTTCACCTCTCCTCACTGCTTCATTCGTCTTTTCATCTGTGGAAAAAGAAGAAAGAACGAATGACATGCCGCACTAATCACTGTCCTAATCAATGCCATTACCGCCACACTCTTCCCCAGGTCTATCATCTTCACCTTTGGGGTCATGAAAAGGTCTAGCCATGCTAGACACATGCAACAAGGTCAAGTTCAAGGTCAAGGGTCAAAGGTCCAATTTCCAGGGAAAGAGGTCCCAGCTGTGCAGCAGTGTCCACGTCTACCGGGCAGACCGCAGGTCCGTCTGGGCAAGTGTGAGGTCGCGACCCCTGCTTTTGTCCTGAAGCAGCGATTGCCTGTTTCCTGATGCTCCTGCGGTCAGGCACGTGGCATGGACAAGCTGCTAGAGAGAGGAAACACGTCGTGGAAGACAATGAGTCTCCCTGTTATTCTGCCCTAGTGGCCAGAGAGGGGTCACACTTTCAGCATCACCCTACACTATTAAGCAGACATTTGAGCCAATAATTAGTAGCAGTAATGTCCAAATGTACAATTGACCTGTAATATCAGCTATCATCTAACCGTATGTCCAAAAAATATCCGAGCCAAATTCATTATACAGCAAAAGAACGTCATTTTATAGCCATATCCTCATAGACGCCTGCAGTGCTTACCCATGTACTGTGCCATTTGTGGACCTAGAGTGGCCTGTTTAGTGGATTGATGTGATTTGGAACACACCCATAATAGGCTGGAGGTGGTGAGACAGATGCGTTGGTGTTTCTTGGACAGAATGTGACTATTCCATCATAATAAGGAGATCAGCATGATGTTTATGAGCTAACTAGTGTGGTTTACCTGTCCAGTCTACTACCTGTTCTACTTGTATCAAGATCTATTCCAGGAATTTAACAAAGGATGGCAAAAATAGGGTGTTTGATTTTAACATCACGTAGCTAAACAATTGGAAGAGCAACTTTCTTTGTGTAAACCATCGCAAAGGTTAAGGTTCGGGTCAGTGGTTACAATTTAGATAGAAATGGTTAATCTGAGAAGGTTCTTTGGTGGTAATCTTTGAAGGCTCTCAGTAGAACCATACTTTACTTTTACGTTTTGCTTGATTTAGGGTGTGGTTTCCTCAAATAAACCCAAATCTCGTCATTGGTTTGCCCTACACAGGATATAACCGAATGACACGGTACACCCTACCTAGTGCCCTACATTCATAGAACATCACTGGAGCCAGAAATATCTGTAACTCCTTATGCTCAGTAGTTCTTATGAGGAAGATGAAACACTATTTAACGTCAAATCATATGTGGCAGCTTTCATTTCAAAATATCTTTTTGGAGTTGTATTAGTTGTACATTTCAGACTTAAATAACCTGTAAAATTATTTATGTTTAGCTTTATTCATTCATCTTCAGTAACCACTCCAGTCTGGTCAGGGATGGATGGATCCACAGTCCATCCCAGGAACACTGGGAATACACCATGGATGGGATGCCAGTGTGGTGTAGTGTGTTGATGGAAAATTGACACATATTGGCAGACAGAAAGTTTCAGATTTGTTTTTGTGCCATAAGCTGTAGTATAAGAACGTGGCATTCTTACTTTTCCTCCAAATATTGCTCTCATTCAATTCCTAAAAATTCACAATTCTCACAAGATTGATGTGGCCGGTGTGTTAGTCACTGCACGCGGCAGCCACTCTCAGACGGTTTGTATACTTTCCTGTCGTATCCAGAAACCCAACAATACTTGATCTTTAATCTTTCGACATACACCATGAGTCACACTGTAAACTCTCTGTGTTCTGTGTGCTTTGATTGGCATGCTGGAGAAACAATGTCAATCTCTCACTTGATTCAATCAAAAGTGTGAGATTTGCCAACGATAGATTTTCTGTACTGCAAACTTCATTTCCAAACCCGAATCATATTCAAATCTCAGCATCTGAATCAAAGCTTGATTGACCTCCTGGTGTCCTCTTGTAAAGCCTCGGGGTTAAGAGAGAAGATACAGGAAAAGCAGAAAAGAAGACATACACATAAATACCTACATGTAAGCATTAAAGAGACCGCTGGTATGAATTCCCCAAGTACTCTGCTTCCTCAGTGTTCAGTCCTAAACTCCATAGTTGGGGCTTTTTTTTTTTTTTTTTTTTTTTTCAAATCACTTTTCAGCATTGTCCTTAAGGTCGTGTTTTTTTTTTTTCTTCTTCTTCTTCTTCTTCCCAGAAATGGTATATATCATTATTCTACCATGTGATGAATAGTGACATAAGAGGGATGTTCCAGGTCATAATCAGACAAGAAATCATCTACCATACAATATATCTCCTGATTATTGATTTCACCTAGGATGAAGCATGTGTACTATTGCCAAGGCACTGCATGTTTGTGCCCTGCTTTCTGGTATTTAGTTTCCTTGTATTTGGACATTTTCCCAGTTTTGTATCTGGATTTGCCTCTGTGATTTGCTTTTGTTTTTATACTCAAGGTTTCCTTAAGAGTTCCGTGTGGAACAATGGAAAATGTGTCATTCTTTCATTTTCTTATAACATCATGTTCCTAAGAATTTTATTCCTTACGTATGCAAACCAAGTCGATATAGCCAACGGGAAATCACTAAACCGAGACGGCCGGTAAATCTAAATTCAAATCATGAATGGTTGCAGTGTATCTCTGAGATTTGGGACTTAAGAAGGTTAAGAGTTTACAGTTAGAGTTTGCACTCAGTGATCTGACTACAGCTCCAATGACAACACGGCACCATGTGTTCTCCTGGTTACAATTATAAAGTAGAACAGCTCTGTTCGAAAAGGTTTTAGTAAATAAAACAGGAGCTGGATGAGAAGGCCTCTTCTGTCATTCTCTAAATCACCATTTCTCTCCATTTCTCTCTCTCTAAACAAACACACAAATTATACAAGGCTTTCTGCAACATTCATAACAGCTGCATTAACCACACAACCTCCTCTTAGACTCTGCCAAACCTACGAGAGAGAAAAAGACAGAGAGTCTTTAAAGGAAATGTAGAGGTTCTGGACTCGGTGTTCAGGAAACCAGAGGGAGATTAGGGGTGTTATTAGTGTGTCTTGAAGCTCATAGCATATTTCTCCTCCACTTTCTTTTCCTCATTTCTCCATCGTCTCTTCCTCATCGCCTTCTCTTTTCTCCTTCATCATCCTGGTTCCCACCACTTTACTGTGAACTGCTAAACTCTGCATTTTCTAACAGTTTACAGTCTTATCAGAGTACAGATTTCAAAAGCAGCAAAATGATTGCAAGTTTATTTAGGCAATAGCAAGCTATTCATTACTGGTCAATTTTCACTCTTTAAGACAACAAAGGCCAAATTACGTTCCGCACGTAAACATATAATCTCAAAGAAAGCCTGTAATCCAGCAGCTACGGCCTCTCGAAACCCTACAATCCAATGTCATACACAAACGCTCCTCCCGGGAAGTGAAGTCTTTGTGGTTGTAAATGAACATCACATGCAAGTGAGAAGAAACCCAAGCCACTACCGACACCGCCACTTCCCACGACTTGACTTCCTGTTGACCCTGATCATGTGACCCGAAGTAGGAAGCTGGCTTTGAGAATGCTGCTGGGGTTTTTGGGGTTTAGAGTTTAGTAGCTTTTGCATGGCCATTGTGGACACTGCTGTTCTGTTTGTCTCCTCAGCCGCCACGTTGGTTTCTCTAAACAATAGAGGAAAAAAAAAACATCATGCCCAAACAGTATTCCAGTCAGGCCTGGCCCAGTCATACAGTCTGAGTGCACGAACAAGAGCTTTATTATTTCATAGAAAGTAAATGCAAGATTAACAATTTAACACTGCACGTCACTGCACCATTTATTTTACAGCGATTTGAGATCAGAGCACAGTCCTTCCATTCATTTTGAACAGATTATTTTATTTTATTTTAATTAGTATTAGTGAAGAATTGTATTGTGACTGTTAAAATAAAAAGCACTTGTTAAGTGACTCGCATGTCGGGCCTGAGATGAGACAGTTGTCATATACCGGTTTTTAATAAACCTGTTCCCAGATTGGGATTTTCCCACCAGTTAGGACTCCAGTAGACGTAATCAGTGGGGGAATCAGATGTTTCATACTCAATTCCTTCTTACATATCTTTGACATTCAACCTCTTTCAATTTGTCTTGTCCGAAAAGGTCATCCATTTTCACGTAACTAATGTGCTTTCACTATCAGACAAAATGGACAAATTTATTATGAGGAGATATTTCTGGAAAACATCATATTAAGTAACCTTCAATTGTCATGTTGACCACCTGCCACTGAAATTTCCCTCGAGTCCTTCAGCTTTTTGCATTGAGAAGCTCCTTTATTTTATGAATACACTCACCTTTTATTCATACCACATCATCCAGAGTGTCCCGAAATTTTTTTTGCTCTGAGATTTTCACCTTGCTCCATTCGTCCTTCTTTTAATATTTCTCACAGCTGAGTTTTGGGGAATCAGAGGCTTTCGAATGCAGATCTTGAGGAGGTTTAAGTGGGGTACAGTGTCTTCGAGAGAGACGCAGAGTAAAATATTTATATAAATATTTATGCATTTGACTAATTTAAAAAAAAAAAAAAAAAAATTGGGGTTTGGTGTCAGGAGTCAAATTTACCAATTTTGTTCCCAGAGTTATGGCTGTAGACATCGATGCATAAGGACACTAATACCAAGAATACACAGGGCTGTCACTTTATTTTTTGGTAAGGTCGAGTATTACTGACATCATAACAGAATGAAACCCATGTTCATTGAGATCTGAAAGGAAGTATTAAACTTTAGGATGGTGTTATTTCTGCGTGACATTTCCTCAGCAATGATTCAACTGAAAGAACTAAACGGAAGTTCACTGATACTTTATTAACTGATAAAGATGTGTGAGTCAAGTGTAAGGAGATAAGACACTTCAGAATGCTTCAGAGCTGCTTTCAGTAAAGAGATGAAGTGCCTTTGCTGAATGCAGACTCAATACCATCCTCTTGTGGTTCCTTCCGAAACACTTCAGCCTGCCACAGTTTTTACTCCTGAAATGAGATATCAAAAATGGCATGCTTTCAAAAACATGGTTTATCTGATGGTATGTAACAGGAAGATGCATCATCTGTTTTAATATACGTTAACTTTCTGTCTGAAACAGTCAGATCTGACTGAAGATGGACAGGGGAAAATTTGTCGATCCACATTTGGTAATCTGTGTCCGTCATCTGGTTTTAGGCAAAGCAGAAAGAAAAAGACAATAATGTTGCATATATTATTTGGATGTGTAGATAATAACCGTGTAGAATAATGCAGAAATGAAAATGAAAAGATTAAACTCAAATCCCTCTGCTGTAATCTTGAGCAAGGCGTTTAAAGCCCTCCTGAATATTTAGATTTGTACCTTCTCAATTCTCCATTGCTTTGGATAAAAGCATCTGGCAAATGAATAAATGGAAATGCATGCAAATGTAAATGTGCCTTTTTTAAATGATATCCTTTCGTCTATGAGAGAGAGAGAGAGGGGGAGAGAGAGAGAGAGGATGAATGGAAATCAGTGAAAAGGCTTCATGTTACATGCAGCGACATGCTTGTTTATTTCAGGGTATGCACCTTGTGATTTCTGGTCCACGAGTGTAAATTACATGTCCCCACCATTAAATATTAAATCCAATCAGCGCTTAATTATTGATGCCATTGCCTTTTACGCGAGCGTGCCATTGGTAGTCGAGGCATCTGGCGAAGAGCTTTTCCTGCATTAGGATCTCCTTGAGGTTAGTCTCTCTAGCCACGATTCCTGCCCAGTTCTCTTTGGTTTCAGGCTTGTCGATCGCAGGAAGTCAGTAAAAGAGAGGAAAGCGGCCGAGGACTGTATCATCTCGGGCAGTTATGGCCACTCGGAGGAGTGTAAGTGCCTCAGAAAACCACAGCTGAGTGCCGGCTGCAGACACAAAGACACTCAAGTCACCAGGAGCATCTGTAACGATTGCTGTGGAGTGGTGGGTGAGGTTGTAGAAGGTGGTTTCCCACAATTCTTTTTGGAGATGGCCCGATAGCTCTTTCGTCCTCTGATGGAAGTGCCGTTGTGTTTGGGTTCTCACACTTATCACTCAAGCGATGCTTAATGTTATTACATGTAATCAAATAATAATAAGACAGAAATCGTTCCAGAGCTTTCAGATGAGCTTCAAAGTTTTATAACGGGGCATATAAACAGCATTGCTCCTTCACTGTACACAGATTATCATTCCTGCTCACTTAAATAGAGCACCATCTAATTCTGATTGGTCAAATGTATTTTTTAGAGCAGCATCCCTGACATTGTTCCAAACGAAAGTCACAGGCTTACATTAATATGCTTGTTCTAATAAGATGTTTCTATAGTAACACCATACACAGGGACTGGATGTCAGGCAGACATATAATTTAAGTCTAATAATAAACAGCTTTTAAAAACTATTGTTTAAACGTTGCTATTGTCAAGCTTTCAGTAAGGAGACATCTATGCCGTGATTACGGAATGAGTCCCCAGTTCCAGTGCATTGTAACAGACTGTGGTAAAACCTCCCTAAAAATGGATTAAAATGGATGCTTTAATGAATAAATCCTTTTCACCATTGACAAAGCAAGAATAAAAGAATGGCAGGGTTGTCAAAGGACTGCAGAGAAGATTAAATCATGTTGCACTGCACCGTTATCGGAAAATAATCAGCCTTGAAGTGATATCAAGAACTCTGCTTCGTCATCCTGTTAGTGATTATTTTCTTATAATACAACCCCAAGTGTTTTATTCCTTTCCTAATTCTGACTTTGCTTATAAACCTATTCATAATCCTTGAATATAAGCCTTTATACAAATATCTTGTGAGTTTATACTGGAGTTATTAGAGTAGCAGCATTCACTTGCTAATTGGATTTTGCTTATAAATGTGTGTAGCAGTTAATAATGGTGTGTGGGTTGGACAGTTAACTTCTGCTTGGTGAGAAAAGTCTCTTTTTTTTTTTTTGTAGTGTAGATTATGGGCCACATGAGCAACAGTAACCTTTAAAGAAAGCAGTTTAGGTTCAAAGAACTGTAAAGACAGACACTATAACATACAACTCTTTATAATGCGATCTCATACGATCTTTTTCTTAAACAGATTGTGGCTTATTTAGTATATGCTAATTTTGAATATTAGCATGGAAGGAAGTGGGTGAACATGAGGAATGTAGGAGTTTAATTTCAGAGGTGGTCTGCATTACCATAGAGACCCATTGAACACAGCTACAGTGTTTGATGCTTAGCCACTCAATGGACCTTTTCATCCAAACTGTCTCAAACCCAAAAGTCAGGAGAAACCTTAAAGAGAAAACCTGTCTAGTTTGCCTGAAAATATTTTCCAAAACAGAAATAAATAGTCCATGAGGTATAGTATAAAAATATGCCCTTTTTTTTCTTTTTCTTTTTTTTTTAATAAATGCAAGGCGACAAGAAATGTTTGGCCAGTGAGTCGGCGCCGATGTTCAGCAGTAAACGTCTGGCTTCATAACCAAGAGCTGATCAAAGACTAATATAGATTAGCTGATCAGAATTATTAGAGCTGATTTTGTGTGAAATTTTGTGTACCCTAGTCACAATATAGCGCACTTTATTAGCTTATTAGGATTTTCTTTTCATGTTGTCGATTTGTTAAATAGCGCTCTCTGCCATTTTGTGCCTCTCAGTCACCTCAAACATGAAGGTCAGATTAATGAAAGAAAAAAAGAAAAAAAAAATCCCGTCAGCGTCTGTTTAGTGTCCATGCAGAGCTGCAGGAATCGGATAACCACAGCAAAGCGAAGGAGAGAGAGAGAAAGAGGAAGAAAAAATATTTTTGTTTTAGTTAAAATTATAAGGTGTGTGTCTATGAGGATTTGTGGGTGCGCCGTGTGCGTGTGTGTCTGTCACTTGGAACATGTGTGTGTGTGTGTGTGTGTGTGCCTAGTGCCCATCTCTCATGCCCACATCCAGACAGTACGGCCCACCCATAGAGAAGCGCTGAGAGGAGCACTATTCTCTGTACGGCCACGATGGCGCCCCCAAAACCAGTGTTCACACACTTCCCACAAACGTGTGTGTGTGTGTGTGTGCACGCACCTACCAAAACACTGAAAGTTGTTTCAGCACAGTTAAAGGTGCATATTCGTGTGTTTTCCATTTTTAGCCGAGCCAAGTCAACAGCAGATTCTTTACGGTTTCTTTAAATTGAAATTATTTAGCACTGAGCACGGTGGTCTAAGCAGAGCCTTGCAGTTTATGTAATTCAATAAAGAGTATGGTGTGTGTGTGTGTGTGTGTGTGTGTATTTGCTTCTTAAAAAGATAATAGAAATGATAATCATGTAAAAACTTCCTTTTCAGGATGAAAATAGGGTCATTTTTAAACTTTTGATCCTAATTAAATATAATTAACTAATATTAACTATATATCTGTAAATATATATATATATGTTGGTTGTATTTTCATCTAATTCTTAAATTCTGCTTTCTATTTTTAGTGCTTGTGCTGCAAAAGTTAAATATGATTTACTTTAAGAGGTAAGACCATTATCACACATTTTTCTAAATAAATCCTAATTTTCATTCATCTCATAATGATTTTTTTATTTTTATTTTACTGGTATTGGATGAAGCTGTGAAGCAAGCTGTGCGTTTCCCCTTATCAGCATGCTCATGGCGACGGCGATGTAGTAAATGCTCAGGAATTTAAAATGAAAAACATTTACTGTATATTATTTTCAGATTTGGACTGTTATTGATGCAGGTGTTGTCCCTGTAACGTTGACAGCGTGGTAAAGCGTCCACTTGCTCTGTGTTCACGTGTGACCTCTATTTATTTTCCTCCTGCCAGGCACTAAGGGACGAGGTGTGTGTGTGTGTGTGTGTGTGTGTGTGTGTGTGTGTGTGTGTTATATACTGCTTCTCCTGGCACACACGCTTGCTGGCAGTGCTTTAAAAGAAAACAGTTTTCAGGTCTGGCTCAGAACTCTGTCTGCCCCCGGGGTGGCCAACCGCCGCCATTAACAGCCTATTCGATCCTAAAAGAAGAAGGTCCTGAGGGAATCACGGAAAAGTGAGTAATACAAATGACTCAAAAATGGTTCATGGGGAAAGAGTATGGCAAGCTCTAAGGCGGTGGAGCAACCGAACTCTAATAGGCACCGAAAGTATAAGGGGAAATAACCGACTCTTAAAAACTCCATACTTCATTTCTATCTCTTGAGGATGTTTATCTGAAGGCCACCAGCGTCGTCCGCGTGTTGTGCTCAAGCGGCTAATCAAAGGAGATGTGAGGATCAATGAGATATATTGTAACAGAGATCTGAAATGAATCTGCTGGAGATCAATGTGAATGGATATCTGTGTGTGTGTGGGTGTGTGTGTGTGTGTGTGTGTGTGTGTGAGAGAGAGAGAGAGAGCGAGAGAGAGAGGAAGTTTCAATCTATGCTAAGACACAGCATTAACATTGGTGCAATCATCCTGGCATGTCTTAAACGTTTTTTGAACCCTTTGCTTATCCCTGACATGAGTTACATCTTGCTCAAAGGCCACTCCAACAGGATGTCCTCGGAATTATCTTCTAATAATTCTTCTTCTCGGACCTCTTCATAATTTTCTACAAAGAGATAAAGAGGAACTTGTTTCATTCATACACAAGATCTTTATTTAATTTTATTGCTGTAATCTTCCAAGTAAATCTACTTGGTGTTTATACACACGTACAAAGAGAGCAGCACATCAGTTCTGGGAAATAGAGCTGTGTTGAGATTAATTCGGAAAGCAGCACTATTACTTTTTTTTCTCAGACGAGAAGCAAAGCGAAGTTTAACTCATCTCTCGATTTTATTTACGTGGCACATTTTAGCTGGCTAAAGTGCTTTGCTGAAAAATATTAAAGTGACAAGCATCATCAACTCAACACACATGCACACATTATAAACTCCAACAGAAACCGCATATACAAAGTGCGATCAATAGCAGAAGAAATATCTCCGGTGCTCAAGGTTTCCCAATTCAAATGCTGGAGTATTCAGATGTCTTTTTTAGCTGCGATTACAAAATCTCCACAGATTTTTAAAACCTCAGAGGCCTGAACAAACAAGGCGCACCGAAACCGAGCTCCTTCACTTTTGGTTCATATTTAATGAAAATTTCACAATAAAGTGCTACAGTGAATTAACAATTGCTATATAAATCATTTCTGTGGCAAAAAAAAACAGAAGTCAAAGCCATTCATTAAGTTCATTAAGTAAGTATCATATGTGATCATTAACATTGCTAGTTTTTACTGGATTGCGTATCTTTACGAGAAAAGAGTCAGGATAAATTTGGATATCGTTTCGATGCCAAAATGGACAAACAAAAGAAGGCTGAAAAATGAAGGGCTGACCATGCAACTGTAGTCAAATGAAGGCCTTAGGACATAAACAGATTTATTGAAAACTTGTTCCATGACACCAATGTCGAGATCTCCACGAGCGAGTCTTCTGCAGCCGCCAAGGTTCTGGCTTTGCATATGTTTTTATACCAATAAAGCTAGGATCCATTTCATGTCTCTGAAGCCATTTGAATATGCATTTGACTGTGCAGACAGTCGATGCTGCAGTGTACTACTGGAGAGTGATGATAGGCAAAATGTAAAAGAAAGAACAGAAGAGCAAGCGCAATGTATTCAATGCATACATTTCTAGTCGGCCAGGTAACATCATAAAGTATCACGTAGATTTTCCGAATGTGTAGCACACGTTCGCAGCGCGTTACGGCTGTGAGGTTTGCTCAGGGTGAGTGAAGAATAACTGGCCAATTCATTTTTAGACATCAGAAATCTTGCCAGCTACAAACTAAACTAACATGACAATTCACTATGTTGCCTGAGCGGTGGCTCGGTACCAAGAGGTTTGTGTTTGTGTGGGTTCATTCGGTTAAATACACACGCGCTCTGGTCTGCCAATACCATTCGATTTTATCCAAGAAGCCGTGGTGCCACACACATCGCAAATGAAGCACTTATGTCTGGCTTGAGCTGGGTCTCTGACTGCGCTGGTTGACCAAAAGGCCTGGACGAGAGAGAAAGACATATCGGTATTTGGTTTCATTATAAAGGCCACAGTGGCCTTTTCGGTGTATCAGATGATGCAGTGTGGCTTGAGGCTGATGAATTGAACGAACGGCTCCGAATTAATGTAAATGGATGATCATGGTGAGCGCTAAGAACTGCCAGGACAGCGGAAAACAGTTGTCATGGTGACGGACTACAACTGTATGATGTGGAAATAGCTCGTCAAAACGGACCAAAGGGATCCGTCCACTCTTAGGAAAAATACTCTGTGTTCTGTGGAACCTTTTAGTGTGTGTATATATATATATATATATACAGCACCTCTTACCTGAAAAAAGGTGAGCCTTTAGCCTGCTTTAATAGTAGGATTCAAATTCTTTAGATATCACACTACATGTAAAGGATTACGAATCCTTTCTTTCCTACTTCTTATACATAACCCCAATAAATCATAATTAACCCACTTACTTATTTTTTCAGAATATCTCACCGATTGTGATGATTTTCATGCTCTCTGTACAGATCATTGCCCTTTCAGGCTCTAATTTTCCCATTAATAATTAACCAGCGCGCAGTGTGTATTTCCAGAGTATAATGTGACGGCATATTCCCCAATCCTGTCAGAGCAGGAGCAGATCCACAGCGTGCCGGACCTCCACCGTCATTTTATCCCCGCCACTTGTAGCACCTGGAGCGCGGGAGCAACAGTAAATCACGTGACCATTTCCTCGCCAGGACATCCTGATCCCAGCCGGGCCGTGGCAGATAGAGGGCACGGTGAAACTCGAGGCGACAGCGCTAAGCACGGAGAAGCGGGAAAGTGGTCCCCTGTGCTCACCTCGTTTGTGTCATCGATGCCCCATTAATGTCACTTTAGCACACGTGTGTGTGTGAGTGAGCGTGCACGTGTGAGCATACATGAAGTGGAGAGTGGGAAAGACGGTCACGTCGGACACCCTACACCCTCTTCGCGCCTGAAAAGCTGTCAGAAGTGATTATAGTGACCCTAAAGCCATTCCTCAGGGAAGAGATTGCTTCACCAGTCGGTCAGCGAGCCAGGCTTTAATCGGGTCGAGGTGTCCAGAGATGATGTAGGAAAGGCATCAAAAATGCTCAGCGTTTTTTTACGTGATCATTCTGAAGATGACTAAAAGAACAAGCCATTTGTCGGATTTGTGTATTTCACTCTCTGTCATTCATTTAGGCTAAAGGGACAGGCGTGTGTGTGTGTATGTGTGTGTGTGTGTGAGTATGTGTGTGTGTGTAAGAGAGTGTGTGTTGTTTATAGTGTGGCCTGGTCAGTTGGTCTGCCAAGTGCCCACATTTCCCACAGATCTATAGCTTCTTTTCCAATGTGGAGTCACACACAACAAGACCCGAGTTATTTCACTGTACCACCAGAGCACCTACGACATACTGCCCATGATCTCTATCTGAATCATTTCATTATTAAGGAAGAAATGCAAACGAATTTCTGTAGTTAATGAAGTTTTTTCTGTCTTGGGCAGGAGATGAATGGGTAAACGTGTGTGCTTTATATGAGGTTTATTTAAGCAAAATCTGACAATTTTAGGGGTGGTGCTGGGTTCGATGGTTGTCGGTTCGATCCTGAGCTCAGCTGACTGTCTGTCTGAGTTCTACATATGTCTGTGTGGGTTTCCTGTCAGTTCTCCAGTTTCCTGCTACCTCCCAAAAACATGAGTGTGAGTGAGTGTGTGTTTACATTATCCATGGAGATGATTGAGTTAAATAAGTTTTAGTCATAACAAAAAAAAAGTTGAAACCAATTTTAAGTGTCTCGGTGGCAATATCTGTGCGAAAGAAAATGGGTGTATGTGAATAGTAATGAATTGCATCGAAGTGAATTGAATATTACGGCTCTAAAAGCAACTCCAGAGAAGCGGCTCTCACACTTGTGAGATGTGGTTGAATTTCCTGAGCTATCTGAAAAAATCTCTCTGTGCGTTTTGGACAGCAAGTGAAGCTTGTCTCGATATGTAATGAACTCTCTCTCTCTCTCTCTCTCTCTCTCTCTCTCTCTCTCTCTCTCTCTCTCTCTCTCTCTCTCTCTCTCTCTCTCTCTCTCTCTCTCACTCTCTCTCTCTCTCTCTCTCTCTCTCTCTCTCTTTCCCTCTCTCACCCTCTCTCTCTCTCTCTCTCTCTCTCTCACGCTCTCTCTGTCTCTCATTCCAAGCAGACTTATCTAGATATATCTAATGAAGCTTGTAGGCAGGGTGCTATCGCTGCAAGTACTGACACATTTGTCTGTTGAAAGAACACACACACACACACACTGCCTCCCGGCCTCCCCTGGTACGTCAATAAATAAACCAAATAGCATTAAGCATAACTTGAACTATATGACTGGGGCTTTAAGCTAACGTTATTAGTATCAGTGTTTTCAGGTTTGGCCATTTAGATGAAACCTTAAGCCTGCGAGGGAGTAATTTGGCCATGAGGAAATTGATTTTGACCATCAGCACTTTCTGATTCTCAAACAGAGTCCAACGCTAAACGGGTTCTTTTCTGTTAACCACATTAGCCAGGTATCCTCTGGCCTGGCTGCCAATGATTATATGTCCACGGTGAGGGATTGCAGGTTTGTGCAAATATGAAAATGATCATAATGCATGCCTGGAAGAGGAAATTAAAGCCACCCATTACGCTGGATGAAAATAGTCCATAAAGACATCAGGACTGCTATTTTGGCTGTGATTTTTATATACACATGATGAGGTTCAACTTCAAAAAGCTAAACAAAAATATGGAGATAAACCTTTTCGGTTTGGGCTTATGGTTATGTTTATGTATCGATTCGTGTGTAATGACTGGAGAAACTCTCAAAAATATAGTGGTGTGTGTGTGTGTGTGTGTGTGTGTGTGTGTGTGTGTGTGTGTGTGTGTGTGTGTGCGCGCACTCATCCCCACTTTTTCAGGAAACCATGACATTTTGAGGCAGATTTTGCCAGTTTCCATGAGGAAAATTTTTATTTCCACATCACACAGGAAGCCAAATGATTTTGTCGATTTGGTTTTTCCACATGAAAGCTACACTTTTTGAGGTTTTGGTTAAGTTTGGGTGGAAGAAAATGTGCAAAGTGAGCAAAAACACACATATTCAGACTCAGGAACTAATACACACGCTGAAGAGTCAGAATAAGATAAAGTCTACACAGACACACACACATACTTTCGCTAAGAGAGAGTGAGACACACCTCATCCATTGTCGACCATCTCCAGGGTTCGTGTGGCCGCCATTCCCTCCAATGCGGCTGACCAACAGGAGGCATTTACCGTACTCGCTGTTCAGCACAGAGCGCAAACAAATGCAAAAAAAGCACTAATGGCAGAAAACAGCCCCGAACCCACAGCCCACTTCCAGCAAATGCAGCTAACCACAGTCCGAGGAACACAAAGTGCAGTCTGAATGTGCGGTGTGCCAGCGGTTCAGCGCTCATCCACTGTTTGCTTTCCAAATTCCAATAAATACACTCATATCAGCGAAGGAGAGACGCATCAGGAGCACTCATGGGTTTCCTCTGGACTCGAAGCATCTGGTGCTCAAACATCAACTTGGATTCATTTCCGATCTCATGGAGAAAATATTAAAATACTACATTAAAGGATGATGCATGTAATTCACATGAGTATGGAACGAAAATTCTGCGAAGCCACATCGACAAATTAGAAGAAAAATGATTGGAAAAAAGTGCGTCTGGAAATCCCAGACAACCTCCAGGACGACTGTAATCTGGAAAAAACAACGACTTACTTCAAATATCACTTTCATTAATGACATACAAATAATCATATATAAAATCTGTAACGTTTAATTCTGGGGATTTCTGAGAGTTATGCTGAGGCAAAGCCAAAATAAATAATGTTTAAAAAATAGATATATAATATATAAGATATATAATTTTTTTTTTAAATAAAAAATTAAAAAAAAGAGAGAAAAAATGCATTTAAAAGATTATAGTCTGATCAAGATAATGGGATATAATTAATCAATGTGAAAGAAAAGCTCAATTAAATTCCTTGCTTACAAATGTCCACGTAACGCTTCCTTATAAACACTTAATCAAAGAAAGTTTGAGAGAATTCTTCATTATTGAGTGAGCCGCCTGTAGCGCAATAATCCAACAAAAATTCATGTTATGCAGAAAAGGATCTGCTATACAAGTCAACAAAAATCTCATTTAATAAAAGGATGAATCAAGGGCTTTAAAATGTTTGCTTAAGCAGACTTCCTGGCTGTAGGTAAAACAGACTCAGCAATTTTATGGAGAAAATATCAGTCATCCGATGCCTTAAAGTTCTCATTAAAAAAGCCATAAAACCTCTATTTCAGTATTCAGAGTAAAATATAATAAACACTCTTGCTCTCTCACTCTCTCTTCCTCTGCCATCTCTTTCTGTCTTCCTTCCTTCCTCTCTGTCTCTGATTCTCTCTCTTTACCAGAGTCGTTCATGGGTAACGCTGGCATCTCTACAAAACGCCAAAGAGATTAAAGCAAACGACTGAAGTAAGTTATGAGGAAATTGAAACGATTAGGTTTTATTGGAAGCCTGGCCCTGGTGCAGCGAGGCGGGCGCCTACGAAGCAGCGTCGCTCGACTGTGAAACTATAAAGCCACAAAGACAAGACGCGCAGAGAAACGCTCCGATTAGCCGCTGCTTTTGCCTTTGAAGAGGAAGTCAGGCGCTGCTAGTTTCACCTCCATGTTCCCGTTTTAAATACTTATTAAGAGTGGAATGAGACTAAAAATCGTTTCATACAAAAGAAACATTTACGAGTTGTCTTCTCTGTTTGTTGATCCTTGTTTTGTTTCACTTCTTTCTTCTTCTGCCCTTTGTTTTGATTTTAACCCATGTGTCGCTTTCTCTGCCTGATGTTAAACCGCTCGCCTGTTTTTGATCACAGGTTTGTCTGATTTCAGTCGTAAATAAACATCCATTCGGGGCTCCATCACCTCGTGACATCAAGGTCGTTTTCCGAAAATACCATTGCAACAGACTTTCCTGGAATATCTTAAAATTCTTAAAAAAGGTTTAATCCTGAGCTGGGTGGAGGAGCTGTGTATGTTCTCCTTGTGTCTGCAGGGTCTCTGGTTTCCTCTCATGCCAGTAGGACGACTGACTGAGGTGAAGTGATCCTAAGTGTGAATGAAAGTGTGAACGTGTGTCTGAAAAGTGCCTGCTGATGAACTGGAATCCCATATCATTCCCAGTGTTCCCAGGATAAGCTCCAGGTTCACCAGCCTAGGGTTTCTGATTTTAGTTTAATTGAACTGATTATTATGTGAATAAAGTTTCGGCTTTCGGCTGCTCCCTGTTCGGGGTTGCCACAGCTGACCAACTGGTCCGCACGACAATTTGGCACAGGTTTTACACCAGATGCCCTTCCTGACACAACCCTCTCATTTTTCCGGGCTTGGGACCGGCACTGCATCCAGTGGCTGGGGTTTGGGCATTGGCTGGGAATTGAACCTGGGCCTTCCACATGGCAGGCGAGAAACTTACCACTATGCTACCAATGCCCTAACTGATTATTATGTGAATAAAGCCAGCAAATCAAGATAGATTTAAAACCATGGAAATGTCCTTGTGTGTGTGTGTGTGTGTGTGTGTGTGTGTGTGTGTATGTGTGTGTATATGTGTGTGTGTGTGTGTGTGTGTGTGTGTGTGTGTGTGTGTGTGTGTGTGTGTGTGTGTGTGTGTTTTTAAAGCCAAAGAAAATGCGAGTGGGTCAGTGATCCTGAAGCACACAGTACATCCATTACTCTAAGTACATGACAAGAGGTTCTACAGTCATTCCAGGCTGTGCAATCATTCAGAACGTGTGTGCCGCTTGATTTCCGACTTTGACTACCTCATGGGTTTGGGTTACAAAGCCATATCCCACAGTAGCGGTCTGGCCTGAGGCGATTAGCATCTGTGATAACCGTACTGGGTAAAGAGCACCACACTGGGACAGACATGTTGGCCACAACCACCAAACCCCGGGTGTACCTCCAAATACCTCATCACTGCATTAACCTTGATTTTTAAATCCTACCTCGCAACACTCTGTTGTGTCTAAAACACCTGACATGGGTTAGCTAAATGCATGGGTGATTAACCAAATGCTAAATCCTGTGCATTATATGGAAGGAACTAAGCCCATTTAAGGGCCCAGAGAGAGAGCGGGAGAGAGAAAGAGAGTGCGCCGGAGATGACAACCACAAGAGTCTCATCTGGTGCGCGCTCGCCTCTGTTCAGGGGCGCAAACCGTCACGCCAACCAGAGGCCAATCTCAAACCACCGTAACTGGGGAAGGGAAGTGAGCTCATGCACCATGGCTTGGCACAGCACAGCGTGGCACAGCAGCTTTCTAATAACCCACGTGCGTGTGTGTGTGTGTGTTTGCCAAAAGCCACTAACCGCTGTGGGTGAGGAAGAGACCCTCGGTGGACCAGAAAGAGAGGATCATACTGGATGTGCTCCCCTTCTTTTTTAAAGTAATTGTATTTCATGCTTACAGTTGGCTCGCGCAGATTAACGATGTGGTCCAAGTCTCAGCAGAATTACACAAGAAGCAGCTACAGCCTCGAGCAGGCCTATGGATGAACTTGTTTATTCAATCATTTTAATATATGTTCAATGATATATATACATATAGCTTTCGAAAAGATCCCATTAAAGATCAATCCCTGAGTCATATCTATGTTTCTGTTAGCTTTTTAATTTTTTTTCTTTAAAAGAGCAATGTGTCATTTTTCCAGCTTATATTGCATGAAGGGAAAGTGCACTTTTAACGTAATAAAAACACTGCCAATGAACAGAATGCTGGAAAAAAGAATACACAGTCGAATCCTTATTTCATTTTCGATCACGGTTTTCTATACTGACTTGGAAACTGTGATTATTATAGGTCTAAAAAAAAAAAAAAAACACGAATGCCGATTTTAAACACAAGGAATATAAAGTTTGTCAGAGACAGAAGTATACACAGCTGCGTTTAATGTGTTATTTATATTTTATTAAGTTCCTCCTCTAGCCTCTTCAATGAAGAAGTAGAAGAAGAAGAGGGCTACAGTTTGGCGCTCTCCACTATAATAATAAAACATCTAACAGCGATGATGTAATCCTTGCCAGCAGTCCTAAAAGATATTCCATAATCGCTGAATGAGAGCAATAAACCAAACACACTCGCGGTTCGGCGCATCTCTCAACCTTTCCTGGCAGGCAGAGAATTTATCCAGTAATGTGGAGTCGTAACGGGATTCCACATTAAATCCATTTTATTTAGATAAACGCTCATCACTACAGGGTCTAACTTGTCTTTATGTTACCGAACTTGTGCTTGGTTACTCGGAAAAAAAGTCTGATTTATCTGCATAAAGAAAGAATTCCAAGAATAGATGAACCGAGGGTGTGTCCTGCAACGAGACAACACTCTAAAAGAGGAAGCAAATCAATAGATCTGTCATTTCTGAAGAAGGAAAATAAGACATGTGTTATTTCATGGCCCATCAGACCTGATGTGAAGAAGAATGAACAAGTGGATATCTTGAAGAATGGACAATGAAGAGTGTACATTATATGGCTAAAAGCATGACCATGACATCCAGATGTGTTTGTTGATCCAGATGTGCTTGTTGATTTCAGTATAAAAAAACTCCACTCTTCTGGGAAGACTTATCACTAGATGTTGGAGTGCTGTTGGCTGTAGGGATTGGTGTTCTTTCAGCTATATCAGACCCTGATTCTGATGATGGTGAGGAGGTCTGAGGTGCAGTCTGTGTCCCAGTTCATCCCAAAGCTGTTCAATGGGGTTGAGTCAGAGTCAGGGCTCAACACTCAAGATCTTCCACGTTTGTCAGCCTTAACACACCATATCTTCATGGAGCTTGCTTTGCGCACAGGCGTGCTGTCGTGCTGGAACAGGGTTGAGTTTCTTAGTTCCAGCAAAGGAAATTGTAATGCTACAGTGCACAAAGACTTCCTATACAATTGTGTGCAACTTTGTGGCAGCAGTTTGAGGAAGGTCTTCATGTGAGTGTAATGATTCTACCTTTGCCCATATACTGTAGTGTTCACCAATCAGCCATAACATTATGAGCAGTGAGAGGTGAAGTGAATAACACTGATGATCTCCTCATCATGGCACCTGTTAGTGGGTGGGATATATATTATATATATATTAGACAGCAAGTGAACATTTTATCCTCAGAGTTGATGTGTTAGAAGCAGGAAACATGGGCAAGAGTAAGGATTTGAGCGAGTTTGATGAAGGGCCAAATTGTGATGGCTAGACCACTGGATCAGAGCATCTCCATCTCCAGCTGGCCTGTGTGGTCCGATCCAACAGACGAGCTTCTGTTGCTCAAATTGCTGAATCTCAATCCAGTCGAGCATGGGATGTGCTGGACAAACAAGTCCGATCCATGGAGGCCCCACCTTGCAACTTACGGGACTTAAAGGATCTGCCTCTTTAAAATCTTGGTGCCAGATTCCACTGATGGTATCTAGACTGATTAATTATCGTACACGGATGACTAATGATTTTTTCAGGCTCAGGAATACGCAGGTTTGTGGACTCACTGAGCAAAACCCAAGCAAGCTGAAGTCTAGCACTGAGCTTTTCTTTCCTGCTTTAAATAAACACAGACGCCGCTACCCAGAATCGAATATCTTTTACGTGTGATGTGAGATCTCAGAGCTGAACCGTTGACCTTGGCCGCACAAACACGATGCGCTACATTGGCAAAACGCTGTTAGAAGTGGATAATGATCATATCCTTGTCTTGCCACTTACCTGGTGGGGCAGATAACAAATATTTGTCTCCCTCTTACAATGTATATATATATATATATATATATATATATATATATATATATATATATATATATATATATATATATATTGTGTATATTATCTGATTTGACACTTTCGCAAATAAAATTCATTCATCATTAGATTTTTTTATATTTATGAAGAATTCCAGATTCTGCCCCCCTTCCTTCTGTAGCCTAGTGTTGCATGGCCTTCATTTGATCACTGAATCCAGGAATCAGGACAAACACATCTTTTGCAATCCTTTCCAATGAGGATTTTTCTTTGAGACCAATAGCATAGGTTGATATCCTGTCAATGGTGTAATGTCGCCTTCAAAGAGTATCTCGACCCCTTTTAGCTATCAGTGTTTTCTTTCTAAGATGCTGACTCACAAGCAGCACGGGGTCGAGACAGGGATGCGGCTTGTCATGTAACTCAGATTTTCCAAACGTTTTCAGCTCGCCTTGCTTTTTTAAAAGAAAGCCGCAGCAATTTTCCCTAAAAAGGAAATTTAATAACAAAAGAAGAAATAAAAACACATTTTATAAGGTTTAGGGTCATTTTATTGTGTCTTTGTGTTTAGTTATGCTTCGCTGACCTTCCAGCATCTGTCTCGTGCTGGTTTCTGGTCAGCTAGTGAACATTTCAGCACTTGTCCTGTATCAGTGTCAGTGATGTACGGAGATTGGATTCTGGATTCGGTGTCACTTGTTTTAGACGCTTTGGTTAAAAGCTTCTACTAAATGAAAAGATGTAAATAGATGAATGTACAATCTGCCATAATTGATCTGATCATTGATCTCAATTCTTCTCCTTACTTCGTTCCCTTTAACCTGTTTACTCTCTGAGATTTTAAAAAAAAAAGTAAAAGAAAAAAAAAAGCACTTTCGTCACAGAAAACGCAATCGGATCACGATGTGAGATTTGAGACTGACTTGTGTTTGGTGTTTTGATCACTGAAAGGATGAATAAAAAACGAAGGAATGTCCCAGGTCTGGGAAAACATCTTCTCTTCCCTCTCTCACTCATTTTATGTCCACAGTGATCCTCACCATGATTCAGGGTTATAAGATAACCCTTGTGTCTCTCCACAGCTGTGTGTCCACGGGCTGTTTGTGTGCCAACCTCGCAACGCAAAAACCTCCACAACGGCCTACTGTTCAGAAACACGCCATCTAATTAAGGTCAGATAGGGAGAGAGGGATGGGAAAAGCATTTGCATGTGGGAGCTCTTCTTCTCTGACATCTTTGTGTGTGTGTGTGTGTGTGTGTGTGTGTGTGTGTGTGTGTGTGTGTGTGTGTGTGGGGCGCGTTGCCTGAGGTGACTGAGTTTCATCGGATATCTTTCTAGGCGTATTTATAATGCACCTAAATTCCCTTCTCATGCTTTGATTCCCCTTAGGTTCTCTCTTGTCCTGGTTTTGTACTGAAAGCTTAGAATCTGAGAGAACACACAACGTGATATGAACAAAGTTAAGGATATAAGTATATTATGGGATGCATGTGATGAATTTCATGGCAACCAATGTACTTTGATTATACTGGTTTAAATTACACAGGTTTAAATGACTTAACACATGAACAATTTGTTGAATAATGGTTTCTATGGTAACAGCAGCGTGTATGACAGGATGTTAATTGCCTTGGTGAAGTTTTCCATAAGGAGGATGTTTATTCGGCGTTCATAGAAGGAGTTTCCAGTGTCAGAGGTAAAGCTGTAAACTTTAACAATGCAGGATGGAGAGGCTTCGGTAACATACACTATATTGGCAAAAGTTTTGGGACACCCCTCTAAAGCATTCAATTCAGGTGTTGTTTTCTCAGGGGTTGGGCTTGGCTGCTTAGTTCCAGTGAAAGGAACTCTTAATACTTCAGCATACCAAGACATTTTGGACAATTCCATGCTCCCAACTTTGTGGGAACAGTTTGGGGATGTCCCCTTCCTGTTCCAACATGACTGCACACCAGTGCACAAAGCAAGGTTTATAAAGACATGGATGAGCGAGATTGATGTACAGGAACTTCACAGAGTCCTGACCTCAACCTGATAGAACACCTTTAGGATGATTTAGCGCAGAGACTGCGAGCCATTCTAAAACTGGGACATCCGCCTTTACATCCATTCCTCTAGAAGCGCATTTCTGAGGTCAGGCACTGATGTGGGACGAGAAGGCCTGGCTTGCAGTCTCTGCTCTAATTCATCCCAAAGGTGTTCTATGGGGTTGAGGTCAGGACTCGGTGCAGGCCAGTCAAGTTCCTCCACACCAAACTCACTTTGGTAAAATTACACAAGCTCTTGGTGGTGTTAACAGTATTTCTCTTCATCACTAAAAACCCTGTTGTTGATTATTTCCCCATAACTGCATACCATGTGGTGTATTTCTCCCTTATGTAGAGTGAATTTCTGTATTTCTGGTTTATTCTTATGGATCATATAATATACATGTTTGTGTCTTTTTTTTTTTTTTACTATTTTCAGGTTCTAGTCTAAAAAAAAAAATCATTAAGCATTAAGAAATAAGTTTAATATTCTTGTAACTATTTAATAATGATGTCATAATGGGAATTATTGGAGAAATAGACAATCATGTAATTATTAAGAACAACTTTCTCTCTTTTATTGTATGGTACAGTACATCACCATTCAGCACTAAACAAAGCTCTCCTGTCATCATTGCGTGTTGCCTAGCTCCCCCTACTGATCTGCCGTTTTTTCTTTTTTTTTTCTTGTTTTTTTACAACACAGTACAGCTTTCAGAACTTGTGATATGTCAGATACATCATTTAGTTACGCTGTTCCTCATTGAGCTTGATGTTCAGCTCTTTCTGCAGTGAGAGAACAGAGGTTACACTGTTCTCTCTGATAATGACCAGAAGGTTGTGAGTTTAAATCAGACACACAGCCACATTGGGCTCTTCAATTCCTGATGAGACCATCACAGATACTCTCAAAGCTTCATATCCTCTTCTCACATGAATATGCTTTACAGTGACTCTTTCTTGCCCATCATACGCCTTTATTTCTCTCTCATGAAAAAAAACAAACTTAATGGCTGTTAATCTGAGCTCTTTTTCAGATGAAGGCAGGTAGAAGAACCGAGGGAAAACTTAATTTTCTTAATTTCTCAGTCTCAAGAGTCATGCTGTAGATGAATATGTATGTTATAGACTATAACAATAATTTCAGACTTGTTTACATTTTTATTTAATTCATTGAACTCAAATTTAAAATGTAAATAAATGTTTCTACATCAAGATATTTATGATTTCTTAAAGGTGAAGTGCCAACGTATGTTACAAGCAGATAAAACTGATTCAGAATTATTTTCTGCCAAAATTCTCATGGGTTTTCCCAGACCACACACACACACACACACACACACACACAACACACACAAAGGAAAGGGGTGATCAGATGTGGGGCGGAGCTAATTTCCATGCCAAAAATATGTACAAAATATATTTAAATGTTAAAATGTTCAGTATACTCTTCATCTTCTTCTTCTCTTTTCTACTTCTTCTTCCTCTTCTCCTTCTTGCTTCCCTCTTCTTTCTTTTTTCCTTAACACTTACACACTGTGGCAGTATAAACACTCTGCTGTGTGTCATGCCAGTTATGCATCTTATCTCATTTATCTTCTTGTCAGTTCCAGAGCTGTGCATAAAGTCCAAAACACGTCTAAAGCATTTTCCCACGCTGCCTCACCTATAAACAGAGGAGGAAGTGTGCATTCGGGGACGAAGATGAGCTTGTTAGAACTGGGTCTAAAAATTACAAATCGCTTCTTGTTTTATGAAATGTTCCTGAAATGTCTTCACATCTCATTTTGTTCCAACTTCTCAGGGAAAACCCCTGTGAAATGCGTGATGTTATATTTTAGCCTGTGGACATTAAGAAAGCAGCACACCTACAAAAAATGACTAAAATGTGAAATTATTCGGCTCTGACATGTGAAACCCCTGCTTTCGGATCTGTGAGACATTTGTACGCCATCACAATTCTATCCAGTGATGTTTTTATGCATATTTCACATTGCACAGAAAAAAAAATACTTCTATACAATGCATACGGGTCTTCAAGATCACAACTCACTTATCACTGACTCAATCCACACGCCTCGCTCGAGTAGACAGAGCATGTGGTCGGGTTTTATAGAGTTTGTGGAACTTTTTTTTTTTTTTTCTTCTTCACCTTTTTTTCCCCCACTTCAGTAATTTTAATGCATTTTGGAAACGAGGGCTGGTGTTAGTTGAGAGACTGTTCCTACAGGAAGAGATTCATAAATGCTCCTTTCCTCACAGACGATCCTGAAAGCCAAGCCGCTTGCACAGGGGAAAGACAAGGAGGTGAGGAAGACGCTGAAGGCTGAAAGGAAGAAGAAATCTGTGAAACACAGAAAACAATTGTAAAGCAATCGAACGCGGCTAATATCTTGGAGCTAATTTAATTGTAGCTGTGGTTCATTTAGGAGGTGGTAACGGAACCAGTGACAATAACCATTCGTTTTATTTACATGTGCATGATGGCTTGAGGTGATGTGGTGAACAATATGGGCGAGTGTGTGTGTGGGTTTACCCTCGGCGGGTACGTGCGCAGGCTCGGCCTGGCACACAGAGCAGCAGCGCCTCCGACGAATGTTTGATTTGGCACGCCGTTAATAAGTTCTTGGCTGCGGAAATGACAGAAATAGTAATTAAGGAAACTGGGTGATTTTATTGGCCACAAAGTTTATATCCCTCCAGATGTTAGGCAGCTGCGTTAGGAACTGCGCTGCAACGTGGGGAGTAACACTGGGTGGCAAGAAGATTATTCAGTGTCAAAGAAAATCTGCTGAAATATTTCATTTGTGTGGAATTCTTTGACGTGTAGCTTATTTTTTTTTCTTCCCAGTGCACAGGCATGATAGGGTCCCCCTGTGTGCACTTATCCAGAAGCCTGAGCCGACAACTGGGGGTCTGCTGAGCCTTATTCAGCCATCTTACAGCCGTGATGCTGCTGTTCCATCTGGCGTTCACTTAAAGTGCATCAGTCCATTAACGTTGCCTGTGATCTGGAGATCGCTTTAATCTAACACTATAAACTCCACTTAATTACATCCTCCAAAAACAGCACGTTTAATTATAACAACAGTAATCGTGCAGGAAAAGTGGCCACTGGATCTGAGCAACATGTAACTACTAATGAGGCATTGAGGACGGTGAGAGGCCCGATGGATTAACTCTTTCCAGAGTGTTCATCCTGTCGGCTTAGCTGTCCGAAACGTGTTATCCTTTGTGGTTTGTTTGTTGTGTTAGTGTGCACTTGTGTCTTAGCTTCTGTTCTTATCTCGGTGAACAGCTTCGTATAGAGAAGGTTCAAATGGATGACTGGGTAACGCTGCGCTCACAGAGACTGCTACAGCTTTGCACAGCAAACCACTATGAGTGGGAAAATATTTTTTTGTCTGATTTATAGATGAATTGCATTTATAACATCTACATTTGAATTTACACGAAGTCTGTTAAGAAAAAATATCAGAACTGTATTTGTCAACGTGAAAGCCACCATGTGATTTGAAACTTATAGCATAGAATGAGTTTTTGTCTTTTCTTTAGAAATAAAAAAAAAACTAAACCAAAAAATGTTCACTATTTTTGTCTACTTGCAACTAATACATTATCATAGCACCTTTATATATGGATTCATTTATGTATGCATCATCCACTCTGATAATCATGTTGTTTTCTGTCTTTGAGAGTCCTCTGACTCTTGTTAAAGTCACTCAGATTCACATGTTTGCCCGGTTTTCCTGCCTCTAACACATCAACCTCAAGACCTGACTGTTCAACATGCAGCCACTGGGACGAGATTAATAAATCATCATCCAAACACTAGATTTTTGGTTTCATTAAGTATACACATATACACTGATCAGGCATAACATTGTAACCACCTACCTAATATTGTGTTGGTCCCCCTTTTGCTGGCAAAACAGCCCTGACCCGTCATGCACTGTGTATTCTGACACCTTTCTATCAGAACCAGCATTAACTTCTTCAGCAATCTGAGCAACAGTAGCTCATCTGTTGGATTGGATTACACAGGCCAGCTTTCACTCCCCACGTGCATCAATGGGCCTTGACCGTCCATGACCCTGTCGCCGGTTCACCACTGTTCCTTCCTTGGACCACTTTTGATAGATACTGACCACTGCAGACCGGGAACACCCCACAAGAGCTGCAGTTTTGGAGATGTTCTGATCCAGTCGTCTAGCCATCACTATTTGGCCCTTCGTCAAACTTGCTCAAATCCTTACGCTCGCCCATTTTTCCTGCTTCTAACACATCAACTTTGAGGGCAAAATGTTCACTTGCTGCCTAATATATCCCACCCACTAACAGGTGCCATGATGAGGAGATCATCAGTGTTATTCACTTCACCTCTCACTGCTCACAATGTTATACCTGATCGGTGTACATATATTGAATTAGATTAAGCCTGATTTGTATAAACAGGTTCTGAATTCACCTGTAGTGCCTTGCTTTGAAGATTGAAAAACATTTATCCATATGTTTTACAAATAACAAGGCCATCAGGAATTAGATATATTTTAGTGTAATTAATTGTAATATAATTTGTAATATAATTTTAAATTAAAATATATCATTATGAAATTATTATTAGGCAAGTTAACTTAAACTGTTGGGTAAATAAGTGTCTGTATAATCGATCTATTAAACCTTTTTATTAAGAATTTAGGTGTAAATAACAATGAGCTTACCTAAAAGGACGGAACTACTTTTCTCAAATAATCCGACAGGACTGTATTAGAGTGACGGACCACTTCCGGTTTCTCGAAAAGCTAATATGGCGTCCAGTACAGAGGTAAACACAATCGTGGTCGTCAAGAAACGTTGAATTTTTTCACTTGTTCTGATTTGTTGTTTTGATTATCTTAAAAGACCACCTCTAAGACACGTTTCTTGTTTTATATTCGTTTTTCACATTCTCCTCATTCCGTGATTTAAGCTAACTAACTAGCATTAGCTCTTCTGGCTAATCGGGGTGAATTTGAAAAGCGTTTATTTTACGCATATAGCTTTGCGCTGTTTGCATTGTCTGATTTGATTGATTTTACTCTCTATATAGTGCCCACATTTGAGCTTCAAACTGATTGTATGCGTGTTTACTGTCTAAATAAGCTCTTGTGTTTTTGTCCTGTTGAATGTAGGCGTGTGGACCAGCCAGTGGTGAGGAATCGACGGAAAGTTTAGCGTCACAGAAGAGAGAGGAAAGGCTGAGAAAGTTCAGAGAGCTTCATTTAAAAAGGGTAAGACAAGACAACCGGATCATTTAAATAGTCATGTTTAAGGAAAGATTCAGTCTTCTCACCCAGTGTCTCTGGACTCTCCAGTGTCCCTGTGTTTATCAGGGAATGCTTTTGTTCAAGGGTGACATTACTTTTGAATATAACTTTGTATTATAGAATGACCCATGAGAGTGAGACTCATCTAAATTTTCTAGTTTTGTAAATAAAATATTGCAGTTTATTTAGAATGCTTGTTACTTTCTGTTGCTTTACTATACTTTACTGTACAAACACGAGCGTGGTGTTCGAGTAAGTAGTTTAGAGTAACATGTTATAAATATGTTACAACACAAGTCAGCAGTTAAGGTTGTATGTGCTACACATTACAAGAGAGTGTGAGTTGAGCCATCGAGCTGTGTGCTTGAACTGAATTCTGCCTCGCTTGCGAGAGTCATTGATAGGGTGAAAGCATCCGCCTAGGTAACAAGCCTTATGACGTCTTTGTCGCACTCGTGTTTGCAGAACGAAGCTCGTAAACTTAATCATCAGGAAGTGGCGGAGGAGGACAAGCGCCTGAAGCTGCCCTCTAACTGGGAGGCTAAGAAAGCTCGACTCGAGTATGAACTCATGGTGGACGAAAAGAAGAAGGTAAAGAATAAGATGATGCCGTGAATTTTCAGCGCTGTGGGCGACACAACACTTACTGAGAAACCTTTTTTTGTATACTCTTTACCCACAGCTTGGTTTACTGTTCTGTTGTTTTACATCAGAAGTCTGTAGCCGGTTTCCATGACAACAGTCTAGATGTGTTTTGCCGTGTATTTCGAAACAGGCCGTGTCTTCCTGAGTATAAAGGAATTGACACACGTGACCACCTTGTGCATCTAAGTCTAGGGTTTATATCTGTTCCTTCTTTTTTTAAAAATGCCAACCGCCTGTGTGTGCTTTAGGAGTGTGCGGCTAAAGGGGAGGATTACAACCGCGTCAAACTGTTGGAGATTAGCGCAGAGGATGCTGAGAGATGGGAAAGGAAGAAGAAGAGGAAGCAAAACCCTGATCCTGGATTCTCAGGTAAAGTGTTTCATGTTTCTAGCACTATTTGGGCTTCTTTTATTAGTAAGAACTGTAAATAGCATCATAAATTAAGACAAATAAAGCAAATCATTTAAAGATTTATTTAGTGTTCTATTATTATTGCTATAAAATATAGTTTTATTGCCATAGAAGTGAGTCAAAAGAAGGTCCACTTCTGTTTTTAACCTGATCGTTGATTTCGTTCTCGCAGCTGTTTGTGCACTTGACCTTTTTTTTTGAGTTTTCTGGAACGTAACTAACTGCAAATGAGCCGTGACAGGAACTCACTTTACACTTAACAGCTGATCAGCATACACACGAGTACAAAGAAAATCAACTTGCACTCATTTTTCCTTTCTCAAACATTCTCATACACCCGACGTGACTAAATGATGATGAACGAGGCCCAGAGTGTGTGTTGTACCACTGTGGTTTTGTAGCCAAAAGAAATGGCAAGCACAGATTTATTATACAATAATGCAACTGTGCTGGATATGTTATAATAGTGTTTCCATCTATAGCTAAGATTTTAACAGCACATTTATTACCACACGCTGTTTTCCATGTTTTGCATCAGAAATATGGTATGGAATATTTAAACTTGAGTTACAATCAGTGTAGTGTTTAAAAGGGCAAGAGCACACGGGTCATGCTGGTTTAAATGTCAGTGAGTTAAGTCTCTCCGTCGCCTCTGCCATGTAAGGAGATTAAACGATGCGGAAATTGAACTGGGCCGGGTTTAGGTTTCGGCCCCTGTTTGTGATCAGTTACGGTAATTACGTTCTGCCCTTCGGTCTCCTCATCATCTGTCGTCACTCGTGCTTTTTGTGGGGGGCTGGGGGACCATTTTATTTGTTCATTACTTCTCCTTTCTCTCTGCAGGGTACGCCGAGGCCCAGCTGAGGCAATACCACAGGCTCACTAAACAGATAAAGCCTGATATGGAAGGCTACGAAAGACAAAGAGAGGAGTAGTGAGCATCTGCATACTCTACTCATACTCTACTCGTGCTAATTACGCATCACTGATGATGTCTGGTTCCTTCTGATCATTTTCCTTATTTATCTGTAGTCGCCTTAAAGCTGAGTAACTTACTCCTGGAGGATGATCATGATGAACATTGATTACGCAGTGTTTTTAGATTCTCTGGGTGAAAAAAGGCTCTGAGCATAATACAGTTTATTAGGAGTTATGTTTAATGATGATGATGTGTTTCCTCTCAGCGGTGAGGACTTCCATCCGACCTCCAACAGTCTGATCCACGGAACACATGTTCCCTCTAGAGACGCCATCGACCGCATGCAGGAGGACATCGATAAACAGTAAGAGTTACAGAGACAGTTTTATACAATCATGTGTGAGAGATTGAGATAGAGGGGGAGGGGTGAGATGAGGTGAGGTCTGTAGTGGATTATATTTCCTTACTTTGTGTTTGAGATATTCTAGCAGACAGTGTGAAAGATCACAAAAAAAAAAATCCATCAGTGCATCTTACTAAACATGGAGGTATGTCCATCCTGCTTTCCTCCTAACAGGATCGAGAAGCGCTCCAAGTTCAGCCGGCGCAGAGCCTACAACGATGACGCTGACATCGACTACATCAACGAGAGAAACGCCAAGTTCAACAAGAAAGCCGAGCGCTTCTATGGGAAGTACACCGCCGAGATCAAACAGAACCTGGAGAGAGGAACCGCAGTGTAGCCGTCTCTGTTGTTCTCAGGATGGTAATGCTTTTACGCGTGTGTGTGTTGTTTTTTTATTATCATTTCTGATCTGGTTATACTCTGAAATGTGGACATCACTCTGTCAGTGTAAATTAATACTTCTATGATTGATGCTTCTAGCCTGTTGTGTGAAACTCTTTGAATAAAAAAAAAAACTTGAGTTTTAAGTTGTGTGCATGCGTGCAGTGTGTGTTTTAATGAGAACATCTGCCAATGACAAAGCGCAGCTACAAGAAGTGATACAGCACCATTCCCAGGCTGCCCTCGCTGACATATTTTGCCCAAATCTGAAGAATTTTCTGGACTTATAAAAGGTTTTTGCCCCATTTGACCAAAGCTCAGGCTGGAGCTCCTGATCCATCAATCTCATCTCACAAAGAACTGTGAGAAATGGATCTGGGATTTTAATCTAGAACCAGAGAAACTGAGCAATACTGTTTCTGCACTCGTTTATGTTCGTCACAGGAGTCACAAGCTGCAGGGAAATGAGTAGATTAATAGATATTATAATAGATATATCGCCTCAGGCTTGCTCATTAGGGATAAATATTAACTTAACTTGAGACAATGTCCATTATTTAAAGTGCTATACAAATAAGTTATAATAAGCGAATTGAATTATATTATTAGGTGTAAAGACATTAGACATGGTGAGAGTTAAGGAGATGGCTATTTAACGTTTCTAGAAGGAGTCTCCAGTGTCAGTGTCTGCTCTATAGCAGCAAATCTTTTCAGAGGAAAGTTTTCGTTAATGTTTATAACAGCAGCCAATTAGTTTCATGGACATTTTGCAACATGTAAATGTAACTATAAGGAGACAATATGTACAGAAATATAAATCTTTAATACGTTAAAAATATGTAATTTCCATATATATGTTTTATGAATCTCCCATTAAAGGAAAATAATCTACTTTGGTGTTCTTTGCATTAGGCCACATTAGAAGGCACAGCAGCGAATGTGATAGAAAATGCCATATAGCTTCAGATTAGCTGATCTGCCTTCATTTTCCCTATTATTTTTCATTATGCTGTAGAAATCCTTTGAAAGCAGACTTCACTTCCTTTGACAGTCACATGTTTGCTTTTTTTTTTTTCTTCTTCTTCTTTTTTTCTTTGAGGAAGAAGATCATCAGATCACTGATTAGCCTTTCAGCCAAAATACACAGCAGTTCCCACGATTTGTCAGTGAGTTTTATTAGACAGTTTTATTGCTAAATAATTATTGAGTCAGGCGCCTCAGTGAGTATTTCACACATGTGATCGACTTTAATGGGTGCCTGGCAGCTGTGGCATTAAATACAGCTAATTGGACGTCACTTGTAATTTGCCTGAAAGGCTTGTAATATTTCAAGGGAAGTTCACGGTATGTGCATCACTTAACAAGAACTCCAGTTACGCACATAGACCATCCATGTTCCTGCTTTTCTCTTCTTCTTTTTCTTATAACAGTATGTTTTTAATTCTTAGAAATAATGACCTGTTCTTGATAAGAGTTGCTGTTGGCCTTCTGCAGTGTCCTAGACTTTTCTCTCTTTCTGGTTTTGTTCAAGTTTTGAACAGAGGAGAAGTTCCACTGGATGAAAAAGGCCTGCGGTTGATTTCTGTAGTTGGTCCATCCATAGAGCTGCTGCACTATTCCTGGTACATGGAGGTGTCTGTTTTTATTACACGCACTAAAGGTAATAAATCTCTCTGCTAGTAACGGTGTACAAAACTATGTATAACGCTATAGTGTAGATATTCACATTGGCCACTTTGTGCCCTGAAGTTCAGACATGAGGTAGAGCTTGTGATCTGGAAGAAACGGTTCATGTTCCTACACCAGCACGACTGAACCAACCAAAAAAAAAAACTGACCAGTAATTGTCCAGGAACTCCTAAAGTCCTGATGCTTCTGCCACAGTCGTCGGTTCCAGGTGAGCTTGATTTGAGTGGATTGTATAATGGAAATGACTTCTTCATGCATGTAAAGGCAAAACTCAAGAATCTACGACACGAAGGTGCCAAAGAGGAATTCAGCTTGTTGATGTATACGTTTATATAAAATCGAAAAGCATGAACAGCTTGGCTGCCAAAAACAAGTCTCTTTCTGACAGGATGATTTGATGTAGCCTGCTTTGATCATTAATTAAAAATGTCAGAAGGAACCGGTTCCTCTACTGCTTGCTGTTCGACAACTGGAACCTGTGTTTAGCGTAGAAGCACAGAGATTATTTTAATTCATGATTCATTAGACCACTTTTATGAGAAAAAGCGAGGCTGAGTGATTAAAGCTGCTATAACATAAGTGATACAGCATTGCGTGTAACTATAAATGGATTAAAAATATGATGTGTTGGTCTTGTTTTCCTATAACAGAGCACTCTGTCATATTCATTCCTTACTTCTTGTTAAAGTAGGCGTTGGGATGATGCTGTGATTGAGGTATGCATGTGGGAATGCAGTTTACAGTCCATGTCTTACAGACAAAGAGCTCTGAAAATAGAACCACTCAATCTCGTTACATTTTAAGACGCTATTAACGATCAGGAGAGGATGTGCTATGAGCAATAGACTTTATTAATCCCAAAAGTGGAGTTACAAATGCTAAACAGACTTCTAAAAAACAGCAGTGCTTCCTGAATAATACATATCAGCAACAAGGAGATAAACAACAGTGAAGCTGAGCAACTAAAAGCATGATGAATAACACCAGTGGGTTTACATCGCCTGCCAAAACTACATTAAAACAGATGAAAGGAAATTGTTTTTTTGTTTTTTTTACTTTGCTTTCTTTCTCTTAGTAATGAGCTGATGAGTTGAGTCAGATGTGATAGAGCTGGGAAAACCAGTAACATGTGCGGCTTAATAAGACTTCAGCGAGAAAGAGCAGGAAAACATTGCACGGAACAATTTGTCAAACCAAAAGACGCCATTTAAAGGACCTGGTCGCGCTGCGCATGCGCAGAAGGCAGACCTTTCGTTAGAGTGAAACTGGTACGTCACTAGGAAGAGCTGCCTTCTGCGCATGCGCAGTGCGACCAATAACGAGACTGAATTTTTTTTTTTTTTCAGTAGCGCTACCGCCATCTAGTGGACGATGTTCCTCAGGCTCATTTTCATCAGCGACCTCAAAGTGACATGATTTGGGTTATTTCACTAATAATACATTTATAAATTTACTGTCTATTAAGTTAGGCATTGGTGGCTCAGTGGTAGGTTGCTCGCCTATCATGCGGAAGACCCGGGTTCGATTCCAGCCAATGCCTCAACCCCAGCCACTGGATGCAGTGCCGGTCCCAAGCCCGGAAAAATGGGAGGGTTGCGTCAGGAAGGGCATCCGGCGTAAAACATTTGCCAAGTTGTTGTGCAGACCAGTTGGTCCGCTGTGGCGACCCCGAACAGGGAACAGCCGAAAGCAACTGTCTATTAAGTAAAAAAAAAAAATATATAATATTTTTAATAGTTTTAATCACAATAACCGACGTGGCAGACAATTTATGAATAAAAAACAAATAAACAAAATCCTACCTAGAAAACATCTGCCAGTCCCTGCTCACTACATTGTACATTCAAATATTATAATTAAAATCCTTTTTTTTTAATCTTTTTTTATTTTGCCTAAATATGTGAAACCCTCTTTTTTTTCATTTCCACTGTTATTTCTTTTTTTTGGTTAAAAATGTCTGCCTTTTTGCTTCTGTTGAACATTTTCAGATGCAGAGCTTTCAGTGCATCTCTGTTAAATGTAGTTATCTGATGTTTAACTAGCTAATTTGAACCTACAAGAGCACCTGGTTATAAGAGTATTCCTCAAGTGAAATAGTGGAAGGTGGCGTGTTCAAAACACCTACCCTGCACCTATTCCTTAACCGAGAAATCACACCACAGAGGTGCGCAGTTTACAGTTGAGCCAAGAACAGATGTATATTCCTACAGACAGCAGGCATCGGCTACCACAGTGCAGGTACACTGTGTGTGTTTCACGCTGATACACCGATCAGCCATAACATTATGACCCGACATAATAACACTGATTATCTCCTCGTCATGGCACCTGTTAGTGGGTGGGATATATTAGGCAGCAAGTGAACAAAAAAAAGCAGAGCTGTTTGGATGTGCTGGTAGCTCAGTGGTCTGAGGGTGAGGTCTGAACTGTTACTGCATGGACACACAGGATGGAGACTGCCCGAAGGTGAGCTGAAAGTGCTGGACCCAGGATGGACACTAAATCCAGCAAAGAAAGAAAGAGAAAAGCTGGTATGTCCCAACTGAGGCTCCTGGGGAGGTGGAAGGAGGGGTTATGCTGCTCTGGGATGGATGGATGGATGGATAGATATCTAGATAGATATAAATATATCATTTATTAAGCACTATACAAATAAATTGAACATTCAGGCAATCACACTAACCTGCCAAGCCACTCAAGCTCACTGAACTACAATTAACATTCAGAGTATTTATCATTTAAATCAGAGTTCCTCAAAATCTTGCCCCGGAGGGCCAGTGCACTGCCGAGTTTAGCTCCAACTCTCATCAAACTCCTCTACTTGTGATTGTCTAATGATCCTGAAGACATTGATTAGCATGCTCAGGCGTGTTTGATTAAGGTTAGAGATTAACTCTGCAGGAAAGTGGATATCATGGGCCAGATTTCAGGATCCCTGATTTAAATCATAACCAGTCCAATGAACCAAAAGGGATAAGGCCAGATTTGAACCAGCAACCTGAAAAGTGTGAGTGACACACATTCCCACGGCACCACAAAGCCACCACAGAAAGCCTGACAGACTGACGACGTACAAACTCCTTATTTAAATTGGGAACCTATTACAGACCATATCTAACAAGATGATGTGTACTGTGTTCATAATATATGAACACTTGTATTTAACCCCCTGCCCCCCGACCACACACACACAACACAAAATCTTTGACTAGTTCAATGTTTTATTTCTACTTTTTTTTTTTTTTTTACAACACTTCAGAATCTTTATTAAAACGTCACAAGATATATTTACAGCACAAGAAAGTTACATACAAAACCTCCCACCTGTTTGAACATCCACTTGCGTTCTTCCAACTTAACTCACTTTATATCTGAAAGAAAACATGCCTGATGAATCCACTAGTCCCACCCCCCACAAAAAAAGTGTGCAGTCTATTTACAGTATTATACAACACTAAAAACACCAACACTAGAGGATCAGCGCTTTTTAGTGGAAACCGTCTTGACGGGGATCCACTTTCCATATGGCATCCCGTTCCCCACACTGTCTGCTCTGGATGTTACCTTACTCTCTGTACTGTGAAGCGTTGGGCTGCTTGATGGCTTGGCAACGTTCTGAAGACAGAGGAAACTTAAATTAGAACATCAACCACCTTATTTTATTGTCAATAATAATAACTTAAAAAAAACATTAGAAATATATTACAAAAAAAGTCTATGCCTGCAATAAGCTGTTCTCTACTTACACTGATACTGAAGATAATTGGTTTTCTTGCAGGAGACGTTCTAGAAATCTCTACATCTTCATTTACCTCACCTTCATCCTAAAGAAATGAAAAAAAGACAATTAAATTAACAATAAATTAATTAGCAATTCTTTCCTTAAACAAAACATTTTACATGCATGAAGAAACAAGAAAACCAAGTTTCTACTTATAGTGACTTTGTAATTGTAGTGCATATGTTTTCTACCCATCTCTTCCAAACGCTGATGCTGTAGTCAGAGAGAAAGTAAACAAAATGCATCAAAGTTCATAAAATAAAACAAAGAATCCTAAATAAAGATGCATTGAATGTATTTTTTTTCCAAACCCCATTCAGCGCTCTGTGCGCAGACTTGTCTTTGGTAAAGGAGGGTTTCTTCTGATTTAAGGCCCTCTAAAAGCCAGTCCGTACGCCTGAGGTTCTTCAGACACACAGAACCGAGAAAGACTCTGGTAAATAACAACGCACCCAGTTCAACCATCAAGAAGTGTACATTAAAGTCCTACTGGTAGAGGTATGTGTTCTGACTTGCCTTGTACTAAGAATACTATGAAACATGATTAAGGGCATGTCATGATAGTACATGAGGAATGTCTAGGACTAACGATATTTGCACTGACATTACTTGACCTTTTGCACATTACAAGATTTTAAACCGTCTTGAAAAATGGCGTCTCTCAAGTGAAAAGATTTCGCCCATCTTTCTCCTACTCCCAAGGGTGGAGGAGTGCAGACCACTGTCATGTGATCTACAGGAACAGAAATGATACAAACACAATGCATTTGAAGCGCTCCAGACATTCACCAAAATATTGGAGGAGAGAGAGGAAAAAAAAAAAAAGAAAATCATGTTTTATATCTCAGTATATCTTGTTCGCAAAGACACGTACGCACACACACAAACACACAAAGAATCTTGTATAGTACCATTACCTAATCCAGACAAGACAGTATGTAGGTGTTGGTGGTCTATATTTTTTTGTCTTCATCACGATTCCATTACATCCATCAGCCAAAAACAATCATGTCTGAGGAGATAATTTACAGAATGACCCCAGTTGCTTTACCAAAGGACTACATGGCACTAAGAAGAAAAAAAAACTTAAAGACTAACAGCCCCTTTCAGGTGGTTGCGATGTAGAGGCCTGTATATGTTTAACAGTTTTTAATCAGAACAGTTCATCTAGAAGAGCAAAGGCTCTTTTTAGAAAAGTGGCAAACATTGCAGTGTGTCACTGATCCCGCCTGATAAGGAAGAATACACTTGCATGAGTAACACTCACCTGTGATGGTTTCTTCACCGGCACTGGGTCTGCTCTCACCCATTTCTCAGTGTCGGATGCTTGGGACTTTTTCATTTGTTCCTCGATACACTTCACGCTGGCCGGCAGCTTGACTACTTCTACTCCCAGGATCTTCGCTGCATTCTCTCTGGCAATGTTAAGAAGCTCCATTTTGTCTGAGAAGAGACAGCATAAAAATAATTGGTCAAGCCTAAATGCTTTGCAAACAATTTGGCATCACTCAAATTGGTATTAAGGGCATATTATGTTTACCTTTCTGACTAAGCCTTAAGGAGCGTTCAGGAGATTTTGATCTGGGGCTGTAAGATCTCCTTAAGGGTGAGGGGGAGAATCGGCACCTGAACCTGTCGGTGTAAGCAGCTCTCGTTCTCCTGTAGCTTGAGGAGCGAGAGCGGGATCTCCTTGACCTCCTGTAATAACGTTCTCGGGAAGAAGATCGGCTGATAGAGCGTGAGTATTTTTGTCGCCCATAACGGTACGAGCGCCTGGGATAGGGGCTGTAAGAGCCGGATTGACAGCGATGGCGACAGCGGGAATGATCCGAAGCTCGGCAGCAGCGCGGATGAGAACGAGAACGGGATCGGGAGCTTCTGCTGCTGGATGATGAAGAGTAGCGTGATCCATGACGGTGGCATCTCCGTGACCTGTGCGACACAGACTGGGATCGGCTTCTATCACTGTTGGAAAAAGAAGAACGGTCACTGCTGCTGCTGCTACTACTACTGCTGCTTCGACTGGTTGACCGTGAAGATCTGGGCGTCAGGGAGGATTCCTGGTTGAAAATTAGCGGCATTCCCTCACTAAGATGGCTCTGCTGGGCTTGAAGCGTATCCTCAGCCCTCATTGTAGAACCTGCAAAATGTATATACTTTTTAAAATCAATGCAAAAGACTCAGTAGTGTTGAAAAAGTTGTAAAAATCGTGAATTTACAGATCCCATGAAACGTACTGAGAGACAGAAAGCAGAGTGCTGGCTATAGAATGTACTAGAACATTCAGAGAAAAACAGGTCACCTTGTGCAACACAAGCTCCTCCCACAGAGCTGACAAAAGCAGCCAGTGATTAAAACAACACCTTTATCTTAAAAACACAACGAAATCCAACTGTTCAATCACATATCTGATTAGATTTAAATTCCACAAAAGAAATAGAAAAAGATTAGATTTTTCCAATTTGTATTGTTTCGCGAATAACGTATATAAACTTAAACATAAAGTCTATCGGAGGATTTGTGGCTATTATATACTAGTCAGATAACTTGTAAAAAATTTAGACATAAATAAACGAGTCGTTTTGAAACAGCAACGACGGGATTATTTATCATTTTAGAAATACGTCAAGATGTCTACAAAAATAAATAGTCGAGCTAAATCGACATGAAATCCTAGTGAAAAATAACACGGGAGATAAAAACAAAACAATAAAAATACATTTTATGAATGTCGTTGAAACGATATATAACAACAGTAACACACTTTACCTTGATAAACAGTGTATATCCGTTAAATATGCGTGTATAATATAAATAAGACTAGGGTTTTCAGCGCTTGAAGCTCCAACCGTCGCAGTAAGCTAACCGTGGCTAAATGGAGTTAACCGGAATAGCCCGGTAGTTTTTCCTCACAGAAACACGCTACGTCACCGTCATCGACTGGACGAGAAGTTTCCAGAAAAAGCCCACAAGCTCCGCCCCTCACCCAACCGTCACATATTCAAATTCTACGGCAAATCTTTCTGTGATACTGCGCAAAAGCAGACTATAAAGACACATTTCGGGAAGTATTTCTATTAAAAAAACAAAATAAAACCAAAAAAACCCAGATGATTCATTACTACTTCAGTAAAAATGAACTATAATCAAATATTGTAATTCTTTCTGCTTTTAAAATCAATGTTTAAGTCTCTAGGCTTTTGAAAGTAAACGGATGCAACCTTGCAAAAGTACACATTTTTAACAAATATATATATATATATATATATATATATATATATATATATATATATATATATATATATATATATATATATATATGAAATGAAAAAAGAAGGCAACACTAGTCCAAGCTGTCTTTGTCAGATGTATTTTTAATTGCACAAGTTTAGAAAGAAAAGGTTTTTGATTCACAAAAACAGATTCCACATGATGGAGGGAAAGGAAATGAAACACAAAAATAACACACACCAATCACCAATTATGATGTTTTCTGTCCCTGGTTTCAACCCATCTTCTGCTCCACAAAACAAACTTGATTTGTGAATTCACGTATAATGCTGATTATACTATATTACTATGACACATTCTTGATGATGCTTAATAACAGTCATCTATTATCATCCAAACACACACACACACACACACACACACACATGATTAGATTAATAAGATTAATAAACATCCAGTATTATAAAGGAGTAAAATAAACATGTCCTTTTTATGTTATTTCAATTCATCTACTATAACCCATACTGAATTATAAACTGTTTGACATTGACAGTGTCTATGAAATTCTACAAGGATCGAGCAACATACAACTTTACTGCTTCATCATAAGAAATGCAAGACAATTTGACTTTCATATTGACTTTCTCCTTACAGTTTCTAAAAACAGAAATATGAAACATAATATAATTCATAAGGGTATTTTGATAGAATATACCAATACCATTGAATACCAACGACAACAATTTAGCTGTAATTTGACAAAAATTAATGTTTTGTTTATTCTCCACCACAATTTTAATACGCAACTCCATGTAACAAATGGCTACTAAGGTGGAATTCCTAGGTGGATTTCAAGCCTTGTTAAAACATTTAGTAAAAGACTTTATAAGACTTTAAAGTGCTTCCATGCCATAATTGAAAAGATCTAGCATTAAGAAATAAAACGTATCCCAAAAGTATCACACCATGCAGTTATTCAATATTATCAAAGTGCCACATGGAAGATTTCTACATGATGACATTTTATGCAATGTTCATTTTTTTGTTCTTGGATATTGTCTAAACCTAAGTTTGAGACACAAGTTCACCCTTCAGTATGTTTTGTTTTCTTTGTGCTTTGTTGAGACTGTGGTGTCTGAGCTGTGGTCCAGTTTACAGAGCAGATATTTGGCTTCTGGTCGTTCCTCAGGCTTTTCAGACAACATTTGTTTAATTAGCTTGTCCTATAGTAAAATAAGTGGGTAACAAAGTATTATATTGATATGGACCATTGAAAAGCAAAAGCAACAGCACAGAATAAAAACAGTTATATTGTACATCAACAATTACTGGTACACACAATTTTATGAACACACAACATGCAAAATCAAGGTCAGAATCTATTGTAATGTGTGTCTTTTTGAGCTGTTAAACAAACCATATAATGGCAATATGTTTATTTGAATGTGCCGGTGGTTTCAGGAAAAGCTCACAAAATTATTCAATTTATTCAATTATTCAAAGCCTTCACTTTTCATAACTAGCAGGCATGACTTATATACTATGCAAGACCGAAACAGCTAACATACAATCATATAATACGTAAAACAAATGCCTCCTGAAAAGACAAAAGCTTACTTACTTCAAAATCAAACATTATGGAGAATTTTTCTGGAAAATTCTTGTTTCGTATGTCTTCCCATTGCTAAAAATGACAAATGGAAAATGTATTATAGCTTTATTTTGTGATGATGTAGGACATTTTAAATATTTTTTTGGAATTAGTAAAGGAACATTTGGATATATGTTTATGATATGTATATGTATAATTTCACCAACCTCATATTTTTCAGACATTGTTCCAAACTGCCAAAGCAACTCAAAGAAAATTAGGCCTCCCGCATAAATATCCACCTTTCTGCCATAGACTTGCTTTTTTCTCTGAGAAACATGAACATGAAATATACAGCGTACTGTACAGTTACAAGTTTTATTACTGAATCGAATTTTGTGAATAAGTGACAAACCTGTTCTGGGCTCATATAAGAAAAAGTCCCAGTTTCCTGCGTGCGTTCGAGCAGATGTCCATCCACATCTTTCTCTTCTTCGGAAATGAGTCCAAAATCTCCCACCTTCACGTGTCCTTCGTGTCCAAACATTATGTTTAGTGGCTGATTCAAATGAAGGAATAACTTGTGAGTCACTTTTAAATTAGAATCAGAAGTAGCATTATTTATATATTATATAAATAATAATATATTATTAATAATATATTATAATATTATTATTTATATAAATAATAATACATTATTATATTATTATTTATTATTACAAGCATTTTAGTATTGTAATTAATATATAATAATAATTAGATATATATTATATTATAATATAACAATTAATTACAATACTAAAATGCTTGGTTTTTTTTTGAAGATTTCTTTAATGGAATGAAAGTTAGCAGAAACTGAGCTCTATATGCTGGCTTTCCTTCAGTGTTAGCTTTGCTGTGGTTCTTTGATCAGTAACCTACCTTCAGGTCCCTGTGGAAGCGACCTTTTAAATGGATGTATTTCACTGCCTCCAAGACCTGCTTTATTATGTCTTCTGCTTCCTGCCTCCGTTTTGGGTATTTTTCAGGGTGATAATTCCTGTCATCTATCCACTTGCGAAGAGTTTCCCCATCACAGAATTCCAACTGAATATAAAGGTATTTTGATCTACTGCCAGGGCTAGAAACAAAAAAGTATTTGGACTATTAAATTGAACTTATATAATTTTCATCAGTTAAAACCAATGAATAAACTTTCAATGTTATCCCAAAAGTAATGACAAATTAATGAAAATGTCTTACAGTGAATTGCTGGAAGTCTCTGATGTTTCATCTATGTACTTTGACTCCTCAGTCCATGATGTGTGGTAACGCATTATGTTAACATGGACCAAACGGGACAAAGCATTGACCTCTTTGCAAGCTTTCCTACAGCACATACATGGAAGACAAGCACATAAGTGATATACAGTGCATATAAATGCATGTCAAAGAATATCATGGTAAAAGCAATAGAATGACTAGATCTTATGTACTCACTCATTAAACTTTACTATCTTGACGGCAAAGAAAACATCCTCAAGCTTTCGCCTGGCCTTGAAAACAGAACCAAATCCTCCCTTGCCAATTCCACTTATTGTATCAAACTCCTCTAAAAACCTACTGGAAAACAGAAGTCACCTATGATTTTACACTACTGCTTTTATTTTTTATCAATGAGAGTTAAAATTACTTCTGTGGAAAAGATTACCTTGGCTGAATATGTGCACTGCAAACACAAACACATAGGCTGACACAAACAGGAGAAAGGTTTTCTTACCTCGAGTTTGTTGAAGGGCTGGAGGCAGTGGGACTCTTTGTTGAAGGCTTTGGTGTTTTGAGTGCATTAATATTGGATTGTTAATTGGAAGAATATGTGGAGAAACACAGAAATATCTGCATTTTAGAAAAATGGCCTGATTTTCTGCTTCGCTTCTTGACAGAATAACTTGAAGGTGTTGAAATTCAGTTGTGCTGAGTAGGATTTCATACCTGTTTATTGGTTACTGGTGAATTCTGAAAGTTTGCAGCGATTCTGAAAGAGGAGACAAAACTTGTTTAATTGCACTGTGTATAAAATAAATTTATTTTTGCTTGTTTAAATCCATGTGACACTTACTGTCTTTTTTGTTTAATGGGTGTTGCTGGTACCTGAAATCACATTAACATATTAAAATATAAATTTAATAAACAATAAACATACAATGACAATATTTTAGAGTTTAAATAAACTAAAATTAAATAAACTCTCTATATGTGTGTAGATCTGTTAATTCATTTCATACTAATGCACTTTAAACTATATTTGAGTTTGTTTGTAAGATTGCACGTCTGATACACAGTGGGCACGGGATCAAATGTCACCCACAAATAGCATTATATTATGATTAGTAAGTGGCAACAGCTCTGAAGGCTTTCCTTAGATATGTAAATATCTGGATAAAGAAAATTGGGTTAAAATGGCTCATTGAAATATTAAAAACTTTTTCTCTGCTCAGTGTTCTAAGCATAGTGGTCCTTACACCAGGTTATTGCTTTTGTGTGTTGGCCTTTGTGTTTTTAACTACAGCATTTGCATATGCAAGATGGCTGCCATGTGTATCTTGACCCTAGTATCCTAGGTACTTACAGAAGACGACTGCGACTCACTAGACACAGGAAAAAATGTTAGCATTAACATTTATAGTTTCTTCAAGAATGTTTATTTTATTTATTTTGGTATGGTATCATAAAGTAAAGGTGTTGTTTCAACCCTACCTCATTGAGGACAGCGATGAAATCTGGGGGGGTGAATGTTTAATGAATATTTTTTAATTAATTTCAATTTAAGTTTTACTGTGGCAAAAGATCCTTATTGTGAAATGAAAATGAAATTAAAAGTTCAGTTTTACCTGACTACTTGAATCCAAATTAAGTTCACTCAAGGCGTGCTGAGCTGCTTTTTGTTTTGCCTCTTTCGCAGTCTTCCCCTGTCCTTCGGGATATTCATTCTTATCTATGACGACCCTGTATACAAATCTAGCCAACAAAAAGCTTATCAGTCCTTCTGGATATGTTCGAGCACAAAAAGATGCCTTCGATAGTTCAACAGATTTCTAAATACTCACTCAGGAACATGTGCAGGCCCTCTTTTTTCCACAGCTTTGAAAGTATATGCTTCTTTAAATCTTTGGCAGTATTGATTAAGGAGCCCTATGTAATTTATGTCTGCTGTTGTGTTCTCAGTGTCTGTAGTGGTGCTCCGCTGTTGATGGTGTAGACTGGTGATGAGGCAAGACAATAATATGAAAAGACAATAAGAGATCTAACATTAATTACTGCAGGATTTTATTTCTTATTCTCACCTGGCCTAAAGTGTTTAGACAAAATGATGGCTGATTAGTAAACGGCTTCCATGTAGAGAACATGTAATGACATTAATGTTTTAGCCCATTCAACCAAAATCATTAACCTAGTTGAGATTTTACACCATAACGGTGACCTACCTGAGGTTTTGGATATTTGGATTTTCTTCTCCATTGCCATTTTCGTCAATCTTTAATAAGAAATTCATTCAATTTGTCAAAACAGCCCAAATATTTTCAATGTTCAAAACATCTAATTTCTTTCTTTCTTATTTACCTGCTTTGTAATAATCTCATGAACAAGCTTGGCTGCTGCCTCCTTAGCCTCTTTCTTGCTGTTGCCAGTAGCTTCAGGGAATTCTTTATCACCACAGACATATTTACAAGCATATAAACAGATTCTAAACAGAAAAGAAATACAATTAAAACACATTCAAAAATCCCCTCATGTTCAGTTATTGAAAAATGAACATCTCTAAATATGTGAAACTTACTGGATCTTAGCGCCCGAACTCATCTTGGTGGTCTCAATCGGGATGAAAGATAATTTTTTCTTATGAGAGTATTCATTCACCCAGCATATGAAGTTGGCTTGAGTTACAAGTGATAAACTGTCAGAAGAGTCCAAACTAGTTTCCTGCAGAAAAGCATTACAACCCTTTAGGTTTAATCACATTCCAGTGTAATATACACTATATTGCCAAAAGTTTTGGGACACCCCTCCAAATCACTGAATTCAGGTATTGTTTCTCAGGGGTTGGGCTTGGCCCCTTAGTTCCAGTGAAAGTAACTCTTAATGCTTCAGCATACCAAGACATATTGGACAATTGCATGCTGCCAACTTTGTGAAGAACAGTTTGGGGATGGCCCCTTCCTCCTAGTAAGATGTACTATTACTACTAGCTTGACAGTGAAAGACCTGGGAGTATTTGGGTATTCAAAGCAACGATGCCAAACCTATGTGGACATTGAGGACAACTACAACCTCCTAATTAATACACACAACAACATTCTACATATGCCAACTACAAACTGTAACTGTCCATTAATTTTCATTAGAGGGCAGCAAGGTGATGCAGAAAGGTAGTGTTTCATTCATTCATTCATTGTCTACCGCTTATCCGAACTATTCTCAGGTCATGGGGAGCCTGTGCCTATCTCAGGCGTCATTGGGCATCAAGGCAGGGTACACCCTGGACGGAGTGCCAACCCATCGCAGGGCACACACACACTCTCATTCACTCACGCAATCACACACTACGGACAATTTGGAGATGCCAATCAACCTACCATGCATGTCTTTGGACTGGGGGAGGAAACCGGAGTACCCGGAGGAAACCCCCGAGGCACGGGGAGAACATGCAAACTCCACACACACATGGCGGAGTCGGGAATCGAACCCCCAACCCTGGAGGTGTGAGGCAAACGTGCTAACCAGGTAGTGTTTCAAGTGTTCATAATAGATCTCTATATTTTCAGGAATGCCAACTTTTGGTATTCCGTCTAAAGTCTTAATGGTCTTTTAATTAACACAGATTTGTTCTACAATTGGGTGTGATTGTAAATTAAAGAACACAAATAACACCAAGTTCTATACAAAGAAAAATAAAACATGTTCTTACTGTATGAGCCAGTTCATCATTTTCCAACATTTCGAGGGCACGCTTTGCAGCATCTTTTTTGGCTTCTTTCTTCTTGTTTCCAGATCCTTCAGGATACACCTGACCATTCACCACAGCTCTCACAGTGAACCTACGAGAGAATCAAAACTTGATCAGAAAAGCTAGATGTTTAGTTAGTTTTCAGTTAATTCAGTTGATTGAGTTGATATCTACATTAAAAATGACTGTGATTGTGGCATAGATTTGGTCATATTGGCTGGTTTGAGTATTTCAGAAACAACACACAACAGTCTGTGAAAGTTTACAGGTGTACAGTTGTTCCTAATAAAGTTACTTCGTAAAATCTGAGTAAATATGACTAGACATTTGGTTTAACTTTCATAGCTATTTTCCAGATTATGAGAGTAGATTAACATTTACTGCTGTTCAAAAGAACTTGTGACATGCATTGTTAGATGGTTACATTAGAAGTATAGTATACTGTAGTTCAGAAGTATAATTACTTTCTAATGTGGTCTGGTCCAGCAGTGTCCTCTTGAAAATCGACAGACCAGCCTTTTTTGCTTGCGAGTTCATGAAGTGAACCGACATAATTCCTTTGCCCTGCGTCCATTTAGAAAAGATGAAATAAATACAAAAGTAGAAGATAGACACACGTTCAGGTTCACTTTCGTTAAATGTGGAAACCAGTTAAGTTTCGATTATACGGTAACAAGTGATGACCTATCCCCCAACTGCGGGGACCAATCAGATTTTACGCAGTAACTGTGTAGAAGATGACGCAAACGCGTAGAAACAGGAAGTAATGATTTTTTATTTACATTCCGTTTCATACTTCCTGGAATGATGAAAACGTATTTTCGTATTTTCAGTGTTTATTTTTAATTATAAAAATTTTAGTATTAGAGAAGAGAAATGTATGGGTTTTTTGATAGATATAATATCATAATATGAGTTTAACAATCCGCACACACACACGCACACACACACACACACACACACACACACACATGTATATATATATATATATATATATATATATATATATATATATATATATATATACATGTGTGTGTGTGTATATATATATATATACATGTGTGTGTGTGTGTGTGTGTGTGTGTGTGTGTGTGCGTGTGTGTGTGCGGATTGTTAAAATCCCCATCCCAAAGAAACCCAAGATGACAGGATTTAATGACTACAGACCTGTTGCTTTAACGTCTGTGGTCATGAAGTCGTTTGAAAGACTGGTGTTGGCTTATCTGAAGAACATCACTGGACCCTTACTGGACCCCCTGCAGTTTGCTTACCGAGCAAACAGGTCCGTGGATGATGCAGTCAACATGGGACTGCACTTCATCCTACAGCATCTGGACAAATCAGGGACTTATGTGAGGCTCCTGTTTGTGGACTTTAGTTCGGCCTTTAACACCATCATCCCAACACTCCTCCAGACCAAACTAACCCAGCTCTCTGTCCCTAGCTCTATCTGTCAGTGGATCACCAGCTTTCTGACAGATAGGCATCAGCTAGTGAAACTGGGGAAATTCAAGTCAAACAGCCGCACCACCAGCACTGGCGCCCCCCAGGGTTGCGTCCTCTCCCCACTGCTCTTCTCCCTTTACACCAATGACTGCACCTCAACTGATCCATCTATCAAGCTCCTGAAGTTCGCGGACGACACTACAGTCATCGGCCTCATCCAGGACGGTGATGAGTCTGCTTACAGACAGGAGATTGAGCAGCTGGCTGCCTGGTGTAGTCGTAACAATCTGGAGCTCAACACGCTCAAAACAGTGGAGATGATAGTGGACTTCAGGAGGAACACCCCTGCACTCCCCCCACTCACCATCATGAACAGCACTGTACCAACAGTGGCGTCATTCAGGTTCCTGGGCACCACCATCTCTCAAGACCTGAAGTGGGACACTCACATAGACGCCACTATCAAAAAGGCCCAACAAAGACTGTACTTCCTTCGGCAGCTGAGGAAGTTCAACCTGCCACAGGAGCTGCTAATACATTTCTACTCAGCCGTCATCGAGTCTGTTCTGTGCACGTCTATAACTGTTTGGTTTGGCTCAGCTACAAAATCAGACATGAGAAGACTACAGAGAACGGTTCGAACTGCTGAAAGGATTATTGGTGCTCCCCTGCCCACCCTTCAGGAACTGTATACATCCAGAGTGAGGAAAAGGGCTCTGAAAATCACTCTGGACCCCTCACATCCAGGCCATATCCTTTTTGACCTTTTGCCATCTGGCCGACGCTACAGAGCAGCAAATACCAGGACAGCCAGGCACAAGAACAGTTTCTTCCCCCAAGCAATCTATCTTTTGAACAGTTGAATGTTCCCAGCATTGGGCAATAATAAAAATAAAAATTAAAAGTGCAATAACCTCATATTTATTACCACACCCACATCCCTACATCTCAACTCATTCTATTCTATTCTGTATATACAAATACTTTATTTTCTTATTTAAATATGTGTATTTTTTATTTTTTATTTCTCATTCTATTTTCTGTTGTTATTTGTACTGTTATTGTTATCTCTGTGCACTGGAGCCTGTTACACTAAAACAAATTCCTTGTATGTGCAAACATACTTGGCAATAAAGCTCTTTCTGATTCTGATTCTGATTCTGATTCTGATATACAGTCAAGCTCGAAATTATTCATAACCCTGGCAGATTCTGACTTAAAGTTACTTTTATTCAACCAGCAAGTATTTCTTTTGACCGGAAATGACACAGGCTTCTCCCAAAAGACAATAAGACGATATACAAGAGGCGGTTTTTTTGGGGTTTTTTTTTTTTGTGGAAAAAAATATTTCTCAGCTTTTATTTACATTTGAACAATAAGTGGCATGTCCAAAATTATTCATACCCTTTGCAAACTGTCACAGTCTATGGGAAAATCCAAAGTTCTATACCATTCCAAATTGTCCAAGCTGTTCTAAAGCATCCTAATTAACCTGATTCATTAGGAACAGCTGTTTTAATCAACTCAACAGGTGAAAAACAGAAGCTCTCTGCTGTTGGTTTGTGGACAGTCATGGCTAAGACAAAGGAGCTCACTGAGGACCCGCGGCTGCGCATTGTTGCTGTTCACAAGTCAGGAAAGGGCTATAAGACCATATCTAAATGTTTTGAAGTTCCAGTGGCTACAGTGCAAAGTATTATTAAAAAATACAAGACGTTCCACACTGTGAAAAATCTCAAAGGACGTGGTCGGAAGCCAAAAGTGACACCTGTGCTGGCCAGGAGGATAGTGACAGAGGTAAAAAAGAATCCAAGGATCACCACCAATGCCATCCTGATGAATCTGGGCTCTGCTGGTGGCAACATCTCAAGGCAGACAGTCCAATGGACACTGCACACTGCTGGGTTCTATGGACGCAGACCAAGGAGGACACCACTTCTCCAGATAAGTCAAACATGGTGGTGGGAACCTAATGTTTTGGGGGTGTTTTTCAGCCGGTGGACCAGGGAACCTAATCGCAGTAAACGGCACCATGAAAAAGGAGCAATACATCAAAATTCTCAACAACAACATCAGGCAGTCTGCAGAGAAACTTGGCCTTGGGCACCGGTGGACATTTCAGCACGCCAACGACCCAAAACACACAGTAAAAGTGGTGAAGAAATGGTTAGCAGACAAAAACATTAACGTTTTGCAGAGTCCTGACTTAAATCCAATTGAGAATCTGTGGAGGGAGCTAAAGATCAGGGTGATGGCAAGGAGACCCTCCAACCTGAAAGAGTTGGAGCTCATCGCTAAAGATAAATGGGCAAAAATACCAGTGGAGACCTGCAAAAAGCTGGTCAGCAATTATAGGAAGCGTTTGATTGCTGTAATAGCTAATAAAGGCTTTTCTATTGATTATTGAGAAGGGTATGACTAATTTTGGACATGCCACTTTTTGTTCAAATGTAAATAATATGAGTAATTTTTTCCACAATGATGCCTCTTGTACATTGTCTTATTATCTTCTGGGAGATGCCTGTGTCATTTCCAATCAAGAAAAAACTGGCTGGTTGCATAAAAGTAACTTTAAGTCAGAATTGGCCAGGGGTATGAATAATTTCGGGCTTGACTGTATATTTATATGAGGTTTTATACAATATATACAATTGAGGCTAAGAACAATCAAGCTAATGGTGGGTGCATGTAGCAATTTCACATGTACAAAGTGCACCTTTATGGCAGGTTCTCTCCTGATAAAAATACTCAACGAGCCTGTGTGTGTGGTGCTGTAAAGTCTGGCGAGAATAAACATATAAAAAAAAATATAGTATAAATGTGTCGGTATGTCATAAGTTATGGCTTTTCAAAGTAGCCTGTACTGATCCTTTATTAAATGACCAAATACCAGAGTGACTCATGTTTCTGGCAGCTTTTAGTGTACATGTAATCAGCCCGTATCCTAGATTACCACCTGTCCTGCACCTTTTAGTGATTTACCTGCTTTACCACACCAGATTCAACTTTACTGTTAGTTGTTTAGTTGAATCAGGTGTGTTGGAAAAAAACAACACAATGGTACTCCAGGATTAGGGCTATGTTTTCGTGTGCTGGTATGTAAAGAATCAGATAAATGTGCATGTTTTCTAAGTATACAATAAAACCCTTTCTGAGATAGCACGATATCACGGTGGAACTTTGGCCCCAGATGTCCTTGTGATTCGGCTCTTTTCAGTGAGTCAGGTGATTGGGATCGACTCACCAAATAAGGAGTCGGTTCATTATTTCGGCAGCGTACAAACTAAAAGAACCGATTCCGTCGCCAAACGACACATCGCGAACGGTTGCGCATTTTATCGCGAGATTCAGCCAGTCGTGCACTCGTTCCCTTTGTACAGATATAAATCGCTTACAGCATCGTGACTGCGCAATTTAGTTGGCTGTTAAATAGACGACTAGTCCACTAGCACCAAGTTAGTCGCGGAGAAAGGTTTAACCTGCAGAGTTTAACGATGGAGATTCTAGACCTCCTCCCTGCCAACTTCGGCTACGTGATTTTGACTTACTTCTACAGCTGGGTCATGTTGACATACCTCGGCGTTAACGTTGGACGTGCAAGGAAGAAATATGACGTGAAGGTAAACTTGAAGTGAAGTTGGCTTCCCAATATGTTGTGCAATTCGTTTTTTGTATACTAAACAGTTTTAAAATAGTAAAAAAAAAAAAAAAAAAAAGTGCTACTACTCATCAACAAACCCTTTATGATCGCTATCTCAAGTTTAATCCTTCTTTGTCATTATCAGGAATAACGTGCCACTTAAATAATTAAATGCAATAATCTCATGTACATCACTAGGTTAGACACTAGAGGCAGAGGGATCGAGATGGGAAGGATGTGCAGCAAGTTAGTTATTAAGGATAGAGATGGAAGGGTGCTCACAAGTGAGGAGAGTGTACAGAGGAGATGGAAGGAATACTTTGAGGAGCTGATGAATGAGGGAAATGAGAGGGAAAAAAGAGTAGAAGGGGTGAACTCTGTGGAACAGAAAGTAGATAAGATTAGAAAGGATGAAGTCAGGAAGGCTTTGAAGAGGATGAAAAGTGGAAAGGCAGTTGGTCCTGATGACATCCCGGTGGAGGTCTGGAAGTGTCTGGGAGAGGCAGCTGTGGAATTTTTGACTAGTTTGTTCAACAGGGTTTTAGAGAGTGAGAAGATGCCTGAGGAATGGAGAAGTGTGTTAGTGCCGATCTTTAAGAATAAGGGTGACGTGCAGAGTTGCAGCAACTATAGGGGGGTAAAGTTGATGAGCCATACAATGAAGCTATGGGAATGAGTAGTGGAAGCTAGGTTAAGGAAGGTAGTGGAAATTTGTGAGCAGCAGTATGGCTTCATGCCCAGAAAGAGCACAACAGATGAAATTTTTGCTCCGAGAATTTTGATGGAGAAGTATAGGGATGGTCAGAGGGAGTTGCACTGTGTGTTTGTAGACTTGGAGAAAGCGTATGACAGGGTGCCAAGAGAAGAGCTGTGGTACTGTATGAGGAAGGCAGGAGTAGCAGAGAAGTATGTCAGAGTGGTGCAGGACATGTATGAGAGGAGCAGGACAGTGGTGAGGTGTGCTGTAGGTCAGACAGAGGAGTTCAAAGTGGAGGTGGGACTGCATCAGGGATCGGCTCTGAGCCCCTTCCTGTTTGCTATGGTGATGGACCAGATGACATTGTGATCTGTAGTGAGAGCAGGGAGCAGGTGGAGGAAAACCTGGAGAGGTGGAGGTTTGCGCTGGAGAGAAGAGGAATGAAAGTCAGTCGTAGTAAGACTGAGTACATGTGTGTGAATGAAAGGGAGGGAAGTGGAACAGTAAGGTTACAGGGTGAAGAGGTGAAGAAGGTACAGGAGTTTAAGTACTTGGGGTCAACAGTCCAGAGTAATGGAGAGTGTGGGAAAGAGGTAAAGAAGCGAGTGCAGGCAGGTTGGAATGGGTGGAGAAAGGTGTCGGGAGTTCTGTGTGATAGGAAAATATCAGCGAGAATCAAGGGGAAGGTGTACAGGACAGTGGTGAGACCAGCCATGCTGTATGGTTTAGAGACAGTGTCACTGAGGAAGAGACAGGAGTCAGAGCTAGAGGTAGCAGAGCTGAAGATGTTGAGGTTCTCTTTGGGAGTGACAAGGTTGGACAGGATTAGGAACGAGTACATCAGAGGGACAGCTCATGTTGGACATTTGGGGGACAAAATTAGGGAGGCCAGATTAAGATGGTTTGGACATGTTCAGAGGAGGGAGAGTGAGTATATTGGTAGGAGAATGATGGACATGGGGCTGCCAGGCAGGAGGCAAAGAGGAAGGCCAAAGAGGAGGTATATGGATGGAATTAATGAGGATATGAAGCTAGTGGGTGCAAGTGTTGAGGATGCAGAAGATAGGGATAGGTGGAGAGAGATGATTCGCTGTGGCGACTCCTGAAGGGAAAAGCCAAAAAAAAAACCCATATAAATAAGATCTACATTAACTATTCTTGCGTGGTTATCGAAGAGAACAGAGGTTTAATGTTGTGGTCTGGAGCTATCGGTCACTTGCAGACGACGGAATGAAGGAATACGATCATGTGACCAGCATGCTTCCTACATATTTGTATACTCAGTCAGTACAGTTGTATGAGATGTATTATTAACAGACTGCTGATTTCCACATCTTATGCTTATGTGTTAAAGTGTATTTCAAAGCGTTTTAGTTTTGTGTATTTTATTTAATTGTGAGTAAAGATCTGTGATGCTTGAGTCAATTGTACGTGGCCTTGATTGTGTTTTCAGTACCCCACCATGTACAGCACTAAGGACGACATGTTTAACTGCATCCAGCGAGCTCATCAGAACACACTGGAGGTTTATCCACAGTGGCTGGTTTTCCAGACCATTGCTGCAATCGTGTATCCCGTGAGTAGTCAACTCTTGTGTCCTCATTTTATCTCATCTGTCCTCAAAAAGGAGCGTCCCTTGTGGAGGTGAACATCCGAGTCCCGGCATGAGTGAATGGCTTTCCTTGTACTGTGTGGTTTGTATCTTCAATGTAAAAAGCTGTACATGTCTCACTACACTTGTTTTATATCTCCAAACTCTGCATGTGATATCTGTTTCAAGATAAGAACATTTCATTATGAGCTGGTACTACATTTTTTATGATGTTAGTTGATATTTAACAGGGCAGATTGAAGATGTGACAAAAGGTTGGGAAACAGGGAAGTTTATAACCCCAGAGAAAAGCAAAGCATGAATACTAGAAAGAAATGATTAATATGTACACTTAATACGAAAGGAACATAAACTGACTCCCCTAACAATCAACGGGAGCAAACCGAGTCTAGAGGAAGTAAGCAGATAAGAGATCTTCCACAAATCTGCAATAATCGCAAGCAAAGAAAAGCACCCAACTTCCTGTTTGTAAGGTACTGGAAATTCATTTAGCAATCTCTCTCTCTCTCTCTCTCTCTTTTGTCTATTTAGACGGCAGCCTCAGTTCTGGGAGTTATCTGGGTGACCAGCAGGTTCTCCTATGCCTGGGGTTACTACACTGGCAGTAAGTCTTTGTTCTATAACTCAGTGCACTAATATATGTACTGGGATGAGATTATATACTGGGTACATTTTTTCGCATGCTACATTGCAACAATACAGTCTGTCCATGTGAGTGATTCTCTCCATCACTGAGAGAGGTTCTGATTTGGTCAGTTCTCAACATTTATTCATTAGTCTTGTCTTCAATCACCGCCGATCAGGGTCACGTCAGATCTGTAGTCTATCCATGAGTGAGGCTGGAATACATCCTGGATTAGACATACTCACACAGATCGGGGCATAATATTATGACCACCTGCCTCATACAATATTGGTCCCCCTTTTGCAGCCAAAACAGCCCTGACCCATCGAGGCTTGGACTCCACTAGATCCCTGAAGGTGTGCTGTGGTATCAGGCACCAAGATATAAGCAGCAGATCCTTTAAGTCCTCTAAGTTGTGAGTCACTTCACCTGTCGGTGCTCATAATGTGACACCATGTCAATATGTCACACCTGATTGGTGTATTTACACATAATGTAAGCAGTGCGATGCAGGAGGTGGGAGGAAACTGGACATCCCTGAGGAAACCCATGAAGACATGAGGAGAACATGTACAGAAATTCTGACAGTAACCTAAACTCAGGTTAGAACCGGAGACTAGCTATGAGGTGGCAATCTGTGTACAGACAAAGTAATAATTAACTGATGAGCCAGAATTTGTATGAGCTTCCAGACATTTTCTATGGCCTAAAAGATCTAAAAGTCCTGATAAGGGTGCAGCTATGACTAGGATGGGATGAGTAACAAACCAAGTATGTAAAAGTCACCTTATCTCAACTCTTTTCTCTTCTTTCCTTTTAGACCCAGCCAAGCGAATGAACGGGGCGTACGGCTACATCGGCCTCTTCGGCGTCATCATCCTGTCTCTATCTGTTGCTCTGCAGCTGCTTGGAGTGATATAAGAGCATATAATTAAACTCTCAAGCGTAGCACTGACCAAGTTTTCATCTAAAAGAATTTTTTTGCATATCCACTGTTTTATTTTCTATATCCATTTATTATAGTTCTCAACTATAAACATGAATTTTTTTTTTGTCAAAGCTTGTTCATAACACAGACCATAATATCCACCTTATATAGAAAGTGAATATAAGTATGAAATAAATTTCTTCTGTAGAACTGTGAATGCACATCCATACCACTAACCCACTGTTTCCTTTCAGAAAGCATTAGTATTATAATTTTTATTTCCACATGTCATGAATCTGCAGAACACTATCTGTGGGTTTTTTTGTAACATTTCATTTGTCTTGTATTCCATGTACAAATAAAGTCAGAATAAAAGCTGCCATGTTTTGTTAAAAAAAACTTTATCATTAAAGAATGGACAAAAAAATGATTATGAATTTCATTCCCATTCTACTAAATTAATGTTGGTTGAATTGTTATGAATATATTTCAATGTTTAGTTTGACTTACAACTAATTCATGAGCATCAGAGGGTTTTAATATGTAGTGTGTATATATATATATATATATATATATATATATATTATATATTTTATATATATATATTATATATTTTATTTATTTATATATATATATATAATTTAGATTTTTGTGTTAAATGAGATTGTATGTTGTCTAAATGGACAATAATGTGTAATGAGACAGCTCTCACACATCAAAATTTCAAGGAACTGCTTTTTCCCCCTCCTGACGACTGGACATTTGTGTTATTATTGTAATGTAATGTCCAAATGTGGCCTATTGGTGGTGCTAAAGGGTTTAAATGGTGTACACCAAATTTATCGTGAATGTATCCAAGTCTATCCTCTATCACTTTGTCAAAGTAAATTAAAAAAAAAAGAGTATGAAACATATGGACTACCATGTGGAAGTGCATTATATTGCCAAAAGTATGTGGACAACTGACCATTACACCCACATGAACACCTTCTTGCTGAAGGGTTCAAACAGTGGCAGTCCTGGGGCTTAAACCCTGATCTTCTAGTCAGTGACCCACAGCCATTACTAAAGCACTTACCAGGAGTGGGGGTCGAACCCACGAGGACATTTGTCCATTGGATCTTAAGTCCAACGCCTTAACCACTCGGCCATCCTGGTACTGAGTCCTACCTCTTCAACCAACCTCAGTCCCTGATTTCACTAACACCAACGCATTTCCAGAAGAGTAAAGGTCATTATAACAGCAAATGGGAGACTAAATCTGAAAATGGACATTCAATAAGCACATGTGGGTGTGATGGTCAGGTGTGCACAAACCTTTGGAATTACGTCAGAATCTCAATATCTTCGATAATACCAGGGTCTTTTATATGTTCCTTTCACCATATACACTATGATGATTAAATATAATATGCAGTAAATGTAATAAATTAGTGTTTTTAATGTGTATTGATCGAGGCACTTGTCATTGTACTGCAAGGCCAAACTGGCACCTTCTCTGCGCATGCGCACTACTGAGCCTCTAAGGAAAGAGAAAGAATTGTTGGGTAGTGGACTACGGGCGAAAACAACATCGTATGGTGAGGACTTTTACACGTTTAAATCCTATATACAACGATATTTTCATACGCATATATACGAATATAAAATTCTGATAAGGAGCCATCCGTTTGTTTAGTGTAAAGGATGATGGAGCGATTCTTAACCCAAACAATACAGCGCTAGCTAAGAAGTCTGGTGGCTGCGTTTCGTATTGACATCTAGTGCACTACGTAGGCTACGTAGAACGCGTTATTTTCACCCACAAATCAGTGTACGTAAATAGGGAGGATGAAGCGATTTGAGATTCGGCCCTAGACGGCTGGTTAAATGCTTATTTTTTCGCTAGATATTCTCAGGTAGATGAGTTAAAATTTAGCACCATTGTAACGTAACACCGTTAATACAGCACATATCTGGTATTATTTCGCATTTTTACATGTAGCTTTGTTGGTCATTTTCTTTGGTCAAGCTCAGAAACTAGCTGGCTAATTGTAGCCTTTCCTGTTTAGCTATATGTACAAAGGTGTGTGAGTTAAACTGCGCAACGACAGCCAACTTTGTTTTTCTCCACATGGATTTAAATGTTAAAAAGAAGGATTATCATCGGAATATAGTTAACACAATTATTCATGGTTTTGGTGTTTGCTGTCAGTATAGAATTTCGTCTGGTACTTCCCAAATTACTCCTTTTTCGACCTCTAGTGAACTACCGTCGGGTTCATCTACACGTCATGTAGTGCGCTAATGTAGGGAGTGAGGAATGATTTGGGTTTCAGACTATTTTATATACTATTTTTATTTCCGGGAGTGTTTACATACGCGGTATGAGCGTTGAAATAAACGGCATAAGCAGATGTTGATGTATATGAGTGCAGAAATTTGTTGTTAACGCTTGTTAATGATGCTCTGTATGTTTAAGTTGTTATAAATATAAATGCATAAAAATATAAATGCAGTAATTAATTGTTTTGTTTTGTGTGTGTTTGTGTGTTCAGAAAGATGTCAGGATTCCTGGATGGTATCAGATGTGGGGATTGTGAATGCAACATCGACTGGGCAGAGAAAAGAAACACCATTGCCTCAATAGCGGCTGGAGTATTGGTAGGTGAATCATCTCCTGTGGCTGAAGTTCAGCTGTCTGACCACAAAATCGAAAATAGAATCAGAACTACCTACACCGATCAGGCATAACATTATAACATTATGACCACCTGTCTAATATTGTGTTGATCCCCCTTTTGCTGCCAAAACAGCCCTGACCCGTCACTGTGTATTCTGACACCTTTCTATCAGAACCAGCATTCACTTCTTCAGCAATTTGAGCAACAGTAACTCAGCCTTTGCTCCCCACATGCATCAGTGATCCTCGACTGCCCATGACCTGTCACCGGTTCACCGCTGTTCCTTCCTTGGACCCTTTTTGATAGATGCTGACCACTGCAGACCGGGAACACCCCACAAGAGCTGCAGTTTTGGAGATGTTCTGATCCAGTGGTCTAGCCATCACAATTTGGCCCTTCGTCAAACTCGCTCAAATCCTTACGCTTGCCCATTTTTCTTGCTTCTAACGCATCAACTTTGAGGGCAAAATGTTCACTTAATGCATAATATATCCCACCCACTAACAGGTGCCATGATGAGGAGATCATCAGTGTTATTCACTTCACCTGGCACTGCTCACAATGTTATGGCTGATTGGTGTACATTTCTATTATCTATCGGTATAACACTTGACTTTAAAAAAAAAAAAAAAAAAAAAAAATTCCTGTCCAGAATCAATAAAGTAGATCTGTCCAGCTGTGTGTTTGATCCTGGATAGATGGTCCATGTAATGGCCAGTCGGTTTGAAGAGACAGTCGTCTGCTCACAAGACAAATGTTGATCAAAATCTCCGGAAATAGAATGTAATTACAGCTGAATCGCCACATCACCAGTATATGACAGTGTGTCACTTGGCACAACAATTTAATGCTAGCGTATACTACTGATTGTGTGATCTGAGAGAAAAAAATCTTTATTATCTCTAAGCCTTTTATCAAACAGCCTCCGAAGTAGCTGTGCAAGTGAAGGAAAACAAGTTAAAAATAAAAGCTTTCTTTGCATCCAGATTCCTTCTACATTATACCTTTGTGTTTTCCTTTTTTATCATGTAATAGCTTTTTTTAAGCAATAGTAGCCTTAATTTGGTGTAAAATATTTGGTACACACGTTACTGGTATGAGGTTACTTTTACACCAGTTAAGACAGACGTTAAAAGCAGCACATGATCATCACGTGAGACGCTAAAGGCAGCATGTGGTTTAGGTCACATGACAGCCTTTTTTTTTACAGGACAGATGTTTTCTGCATGTGCCTTAGTGAACAAACCGTTATTTCATGGTCTGTCTGGTAGTGCTGGGCAGTATAGTGATGTAATAATGACATTGTGATTAATTATGTCATGATACAATTTTTACAGATTAATACCAAATAGAGAAACTAATACCATCTGTGGTGTTCAGTTAATGCCTTGTAGCTCTTCATAACATGCACCTCTGTCTGTTTTGCTCAGTTTTTCACAGGATGGTGGATCATAATCGACGCCGCAATAATGTACCCCAAAGAGGAGGACTTTCACCACGCGTATCATACATGTGGAGTCATCGCCACTGTAGCGTTCCTCATGTAAGATGTGCAATTTACACCTTCACTTTAGCACGACGCAGCCCAGGCAGATCTGTGTTGATTTCTGGGTTTATGTCTCATGCAGGATCAACGCGGTGTCAAACGGCCAGGTGAGAGGTGACAGCTACAGCGAAGGCTGCATTGGACAGACAGGTGTGTGTCTAACACTAAAGCAGGTGTATTATCCCGAACCCTAACATACACTATATTGCCAAAAGTTTTGGGGCGTCTGCCTTTACATGCTCATGAATGTAATATGGAGTTGGCCCAGCCTTTGCAGCTATAACAGCTTCAACTCTTCTGAGAAGGTTTAGGAGTGTGTTTCTTCTAGAAGCGCATTTGTGAGGTCAGGCACTGATGTTGGATGAGAAGGTCTGGCTCACAGTCTCCGCTCTAATTCATCCCAAAGGTGTTCTGTGGGGTTGAGGTCAGGACTCTGTGCAGGCCAGTCAAGTTCCTCCACACCAAACTCACTCATCCATGTCTTTATGGACCTTGCTTTGTGCACTGGTGTGCAGTCATGTTGGAACAGGAAGGGGACATCCCCAAACTGTTCCCACAAAGTTGGGAGCATGAAATTGTCCAAAATGTCTTGGTATGCTGAAGCATTAAGAGTTCCTTTCACTAGGACTAAGGGGCCGAGCCCAACCCCTGAAAAATGACACCTGAATGCAATGATTAGGAGGGGAGTCCCAAAAGGTTTGGCAATGTAGTGTATACTCAACATGGTGAGTATAAATAACCTGACCGTGAGTAGACAAGCCGGTCTGGCTTGATTTACAGAGAAAGTGTGTATGATGTAAGAAGAGTGTCAGCTGAGATTACGTGGGGTTGGTGTGTGTAACACCTACAACACTGAGCCTTCAGGGCTGTAGAAATACAATTCTGTGGGGGTTTCTTGTGTTGTTTTTATTATTTAATTATTTAATTAAACAGTAAGCTAATCTAATACATTTCAAAGCACCCACTCTTTTTTTCTGTGATCTATTCCCAATATTTATCATCGTCCCATCCATTCTCACACACAGAACCTTCAAATATTTTACATGTTTTAAAGTGATGGTATTTTGGCCCAACATGCATATTTAAGGGATTAGATTGAATTTAGTGTAGATTTTTAAGATTTTCTTAAGTCTAAAGCACTTTCTGAAAAACCCAGCAGCCTTAATCACGTCATGTTTTTTTTGTTGTTGGTTGGTTAAATCTTTCTGTAACATTATAATTTTTTGTGGGAAAAGTAAAGTGAGTTTTTAGTTTGATTCAGTAAGGCAAAAATCACATGATGTGAGCAAACCAGACCTTTCCCACCATTTTTTTTTTGTTTGTTTTTTTATCCTTATATAGTTACATTTAAACATAGCAAAAACTTCCCAAAGGTGTTCCACCAGGTTGAGGTCAGGACTCTGTATAGTGTAGTCGCCATCGTTTTGTTCTCTCTCTCTCTCTCTCTCTCTCTCTCTCTCTCTCTCTCTCTCTCTCTCTCTCTCTCTCTCTCTCTACACATTCATAAGAAAAAAGTGCCAAATCCTTCATCCTGAGAATGTACTGGCTGTTATTAGTTATTATTGTTATTAGCATCTTCCACTTGAAGCCTCCGTTACTATAGAAACAAGAGTGTTCATATAAACCCGTGTGATGCTTCATGTGCCGCGAGAGTGTAATACCAGCACATGGCAGTTGTGTGTTGCGTAGGTGTTCATCAATGCTTTTTTTCGTTTCTGTACAGGTGCGAGAGTGTGGCTCTTTATCGGCTTCATGCTGGCCTTCGGCTCTCTCATCGCTTCCATGTGGATTCTCTTCGGAGGTTTCGTCGTGCCTGGTTCGTGTGTTTTTTTTTCTTTTTTAAATTAAATCGTTCTCTTGGTCTGCTTCAGTAAAACAACACTGTAGTGTAATATACCACAATTCATGGAAATAGTTGATTGGTTTCTCTCGAGCAGACAATAAAATATGGTATTGTGTGACTACACCATCATTATTAAACATTCAAGGCTTTTTTTTTTCTTGTCATTTTGTTTATCAGCGAAGGCAGCAGTGTATCCTGGGATCGCAGTTTTCTTCCAGAACGCCTTCATCTTCTTTGGGTATGACGTGAAAACAGAGAAACCTAATGTCTCTTCTTTAAGCACAGTATTTGCATGATGATGTAGAAATGCATTCAGTGAAGCTGCAGCGTTAATTCCAGCATATTATCTCCTTAATGTTTATTGAAAACCATTCATTTTATACGGAAGTGTGTTTTTGTTGCCCTTTAATCTCCTGAACACTTCCTTTAATTCTTCACTAGTTTGTTATAGGACACATGACAACATTTAGTCTATTTATTTGAATGTGAATATTTCGGCATAAATCTGTGTATGTGTTTTCCTGCCGTTATTATAGGGGTCTGGTGTTCAAGTTTGGACGCACAGAGGACTTGTGGCAGTGAAAAGCCTCTCTACCTGACCATCCATCACCCTCTGTACTATTTCTCTTTTCTCTATCATTTCTCTCCATTTTTTCCCGATTCACGAGCAGCCCCCATGTTTCGTGTGTGACTTCAGCGAGGCGTCGCTGTTGTACAAACCACAAAGTGTGACGCATCTAGCCTCAGAATTCAAAACTACTTCGACTGGATGTCTTTTCTTTTTTTTTTAAATTTTGGATCCATAAAAAGGAAAGAGAGAGAGCGAGAGAGAGAGAGACAGAGGGAAAACTGACATTTGTTTGCTGACCTGCCGCACTCCCGTTATTAACTTTGCACTGTTCCTTTATCTATGTTTAGCTTTAGTAGTTCCCTCCGTTGGTGCGTGTGGTGGCCTGGGAAAACCCTTCATCACATTGATCAGGTTTAGAAAGATGCCCCGCCTACCTCTGCATTCGTACACTACTGTTGGGAAAAAGTAAATCTGTTAAAACGAGAGATGAGTTCTTAGTTTGATCATCAGATAAATGAAACTATCAGTTAGTTTGATTTACCTGAGGTTAAAAAAAAAAAAATCCTTCTGATCAAACCCTGATTTTTCTTCTTCTTCATCTTTTCCCAGACCACCACATGTATTTACTCCAGTCTATGGGAGTTGTATTTACCGTGTCACTAGGATATGTCAGCAGTAGTTTACCTGCGAGTGGGACCCTTATTTGTTAATGTTATGTCTCCTCACATGCTTACGGAAGGCTGAGTGTGTCTGTTAATGGGATTTAAAGGCAAATCTTTACTTAACCAGCTTCATCGAAACGAACTGTAAAGAGCGAATTTGACGCAAGGTAACTTTTTTCTCACTCGACTTCGAAAGCCCTCTGATCTTTTTTTTCATTTTTGTTCTTCCGTTTTTAACATCACAAGCCTCTCATAAAATATTCAGCATTTTCTTATCTGTAAAAATGCAAATACACGCTCTCTTGTAACAGACAAACAGCTTCGCCAATACTTTTTTGCTATTCTGTGTCACATACTCATTTTGTACGCGGTCAGCTTTACGTTTGCACTCTATTTATGTAACACGGCTGCCGAATACATCAGAAACGCAAGCACAAAGAAAAATAATTGTAAAACATTAAAAAAAAATAAATCACGCAGCCTGTCTGGTTTGTTAAACGAAAACACAAGAGAAATGTAAATTCTCATCTTGTCTAACAGATTTTTTTGTTTGTTTGTTTGTTTTGTTGGGTTTTTTTGCAACTGTATTTGTCAAAACAAATAAAATGATAGAAAATCCTCCACATTGTTCTTAGCTTTTTTGGAAATTGATGATCCAATCCAAGAATTCATGCTGAATTATTTATTTATTTATTTATTTATGGCTAGGGCACGGTGGCTTAGTGGTTAGCACGTTTGCCTCACCCCTCCAGGGTTGGGGGTTCGATTCCTGCCTCTGCCGTGTGTGTGGATTTTGCATGTTCTCCCCGTGCCTCAGGGGTTTCCTCCGGGTACTCCGGTTTCCTCCCCCGGTCCAAAGACATGCATTGTAGGTTGATTGGCATCTCTAAATTGTCCGTAGTGTGTGATTGCATGAGTGAATGAGAGTGTGTGTGTGTGCCCTGCGATGGGTTGGCACTCCGTCCAGGGTGTATCCTGCCTTGATGCCCAATGACACCTGAGATAGGCACAGGCTCCCCGTGACCTGAGTGTAGTTCGGATAAGCGGTAGACAATGAATGAATTTATTTATTTATTTGGAATATATTTTCCATGTGCTCTCTTCACCCTTCTTGGATCAAATATCTAAACAAAACTGGCCTAATCATCTATATGCAAAAAAAAAACCCAATTATTTAAAAATAATTACAGTGGTGTGAAAAAAAAGTGTTTTTTCATTTGATTCCTGATTTCTTATTTTTTTGCATGTTTGTCACACTTTAATGTTTCAGATAATCAAACACATTTAAATATTAGTCAAAGATAACACAAGTAAACACATCATGCAGTATTTAAACGAAGGTTTTTATTATTAAGGGAAAACAAAATCCAAAACTACATGGCCCTGAGTCTGTTACAGCACTGTGGAGGAATTTTGGCCCACTCATCTTTGCAGAATTGTTGTAATTCAGCCACATTGGAGGGTTTTCGAGCATGACCCACCTTTTTAAGGTCATGCCACAGCATCTCAATGGGATTGAGGTCAGGACATTGACTAGGCCATTATCTACAGTGGGCCAAAATTCCTCCACAGCGCTGTAAGAAATCAGGACAACACTTTTTCACACCACTGTAAGCATGTTGTGATGAGTATTTCCAGGAAGACACGCAACTAGCAGTCAAGTGTATATTACATATTAAAAATATATACACAGATCAGATATAACATTATGACCACCTGCCTAATATTGTGTTGGTCCCCCTTTGATCTAGATCAAGGCATGGTCCATGCCTTGATCTAGTAGATCAAGGCATGGACTTGATCTACTAGATCCCTGAAGGTGTGCTGTGGAATCTGGCACCAAGATGTAAGCAGCAGATCCTTTAAGTCAAGACTTTAACTTAAAGGATTCTTACAGGTCTTAAAGGATATTTTGATAGATACTGACCACTGCAGACCGGGAACACCCCACAAGAGCTGCAGTTTTGGAGATGTTCTGATCCAGTGGTCTAGCCATCACAATTTGGCTCTTCATCAAACTCGCTCAAATCCTTACACTTGCCCATTTTTCCTCTTTGAGGACAAAATGTTCCCTTGCTGCCTAATATATCCCACCCACTAACAGGTGCCATGATGAGGAGATCATCAGTGTTCTTCACTTCACCTGTCAGGGGTCATAATGTTATGCCTGATCGGTGTATAGTTGTTATTATTACTAGTAAAACTACAGGACTGTGGTAGAAGTTGGATGAACTCTTGAGGGGGGAAAACGTTTTTGTTTTTTTTAAAATCCCAAACAGATAACAGTTAGTGCATTATCTATTAACATGCAACGAAATGTGAGACTAAATGCCTATTACTGTGTGGTACCATGTTTTTTAAATTTGTTTTAACTGTAACACTAATGATCTACACGCTTGATTGGATGAGTTTGGAAATCAAAGCGGGTGGAATAATCGTCTGTCTGAAAAATCGGTAAAATCTATATCTATAAATAAATAGATTTAAATCAAAATAAAATCAATTTTGAAATGCCATATATGTAGCCTGCAGTACATAAGATTTAATAATAATAATAATAATAAGAATAATAAGAATAATAATAATAATTGAATAATAATAATAATAATAATAATTGAATAATAATTAAATAATACTCAACAATTTTTTTTAATTCATGGCATAAAAGGTTTATAACAAACATAAAATCTTAAAAATAAACTTAAAAATCTTCTATCTATCTATCTATCTATCTATCTATCTATCTATCTATCTATCTATATATATATATATATATATATATATATATATATATATATATATATATATATATATACATATATATTATATATATTATATATATATATATAATACATTTTTTTTTTTTTACAATTTTGGTCTCACTTGTCCACCAGCAGATGTGGGAACTGCAAAAAGACAAGAGAATTGATATTGATTATAATTTTTAAAAGAAGCAATTTCATGTAGAATGAAACAGGAACCAAGTGAGTGTCATGTATTTTCTGGGTCTACGCACCTCCCAGTAGGCCTGGTCATCATAGCACTTATTGTGTCTCTGAGGTTTCCAGAAGCTGCATTTCAAAAGAATTCCTGTAAATTGTAGTTAAAAAAAAAGGAAATTATATATCAAGAAAATAATTCTACACAACATGTTAAATAGAGTAAACGAGAGGATTCATATCAGAAATGGGACTAATTTAAGTAAGAAGCGCTTTTACAAGCAGGAACTGATAGTCACGATCTACAGTCATCAGTTTGTTTTAGCCAAAACCAAAAAGTACTGAAGCTAAATGCATCAAATACTGAGTTAGAGCACTGAATTTGAATCAAACACCAAAGCATAGTCATGAAATCTAATTCTAATCCAAAATCCTGAAGTACTGTATTGTAATTCTAATGAAATACTGAATTATTGTAGTAAGTATTGGGGAACACGGTGGCTTAGTAGTTAGCCTCACACCTCCAGGGTTGGGGGTTCGATTCCCGCCTCCGCCATGTGTGTGTGGAGTTTGCATGTTCTCCCCATGCCTCGGGGGTTTCCTCCCCTGGTCCAAAGACATGCGTGGTAGGTTGATTGGCATCTCTAAGTCCGTAGTGTGTGTGTGCCCTGCGATGGGTTGGCACTCCGTCCAGGGTGTATCAGGGTGTAATGACGCCTGAGATAGGCACAGGCTCCCCGTGACCCGAGAATAGTTCGGATAAGCGGTAGACAATGAATGAATAGTAGTAAGTAGTACATAGTATTATAGTGGGACTCATAACTGAGTCCATTGTCTGTACCGCTCTTCCGATCTATCCTCGGGTCACGGGGAGCCTGTGCCTATCTCAGGCGTCAAGGATGGAGTGCCAACCCATCGCAGGGCACACACATACTGTCATTCACTCGCACAATCCGAACAATTTAGAGATGCCAATCAACCTACAATACATGTCTTTGAACCAGGGGAGGAAACCAGAGTACCCAGAGGAAACCCCCGAGGCACGGGGAGAACATGCAAACTCCACACACACATGGTGGAGGCGGGAATTGAACCCCCAACCCTGGAGGTGTGAGGCAAATGTGCTAGCCACCGTGCCCCTCTCATAATACTGAATTGTAGTACTGAATAATAAACAGTATTAAATTTTGATGCGACACTGAATTCAAGTTCTAAATCATAATGGAATACCGACATACAATACTGAATTAGCATGGACTACTGAGAAAATAATAAACACTGAATGCTTACCCTGTATTCTACTCAACTACCGAATCAGAGTACTGAATCCCAGTTGAATACCAAAATAAAATCCTGAATTCTGATGAAATTCTGATTAGTAGTACTGAATGATCATCAGTACTATCAAATTATAATGACATGCTGAATGAATTGTAGATCAAATACTGAATGATCACAACATCCTGAAATGGTTTTCAATTATAAGCAGATACACACTTGTAGTACTCGATAATGAAGAGTGAAATATAATACTGAATTCTGAGCAAATACTGAATTAGAGTAACTGAGTGTCAAATATAATACTGAGTTGTAGTACTGAATAATGAACAGTGCATTATAGTACTGCATTCTGAATTTACTCAAACCCTGATTTAAAGTGCTGAATCCTAACTGAATACCAAAATGTAATACTGAATTATAATGAAATACTGAATTGTCGTATTGAATAACAAAGAGTGAATTATGATTCAATGCAGCACTGAATCGGAGTACTGAATTATAACAGAACAGTGAAATATAATACTGGATTATAATGGAATGCTGATAATATAATAAACAGCGAAATTTTTTAATCAAATACTGAATGAAAGTACTGAATCATAAGTGCATACCAAAATATAATGCTGAAGTGAAAAATACTGAATTCTATATTGAAATACTAATGGACATACTGAATTCTAAACACACACTGACAAGCAGTTTCAAATGATAAGCAGATACTGAATCGTACTACAGTATATATCCATTATATACACTGATCAGGCATAACATTATGACCACTAGCCTAATATTGTGTTGGTCCCCCTTTTGCTGCCAAAACAGCTCTGAAGGACTCCCAAGGTGTTTGCAGCAGATCTTTAAAGTCCTGTAACTTGTGAAGTGTGGCCTCCATGGGCTTACAGGATTTAAAGGATACTTTTGATAGATACTGACCACTGCAGACCGCTCTGATCCAATAGTCTAACCATCACAATTTGGCCCTTGGTCAAACTCGCTCAAATCCTTACGCTTGTCCATTTTTCCTGCTTCTAACACATCAACTTTGAGGACAAAATGTTCACTTGATGCCTAATATATCCCACCCACTAACAGGTGCCATGATGAGGAGATACTCAGTGTTATTCACGTCACCTCTCACTTCTCAAAGTGTTATGCCTGATCGGTGTACATATCCATATATCCGTTTTGGATATAAGTGACACTTTCTTCTTAGATGTAGAAGGCAACATACTGGCCCCTAACACATGGAATTGGCCCCTGACATGATATCAGTTTACCAGTAAATGTATACTGAATGTCGGGGAATCACCCTGTAGAGTTGCACAGTAGTTAATAAGAATTCCAATAAAATAAATCTAATAAAACTACCGAAATGTTTGGTTGAAACAGACATCATCTCTTATATCTTGTTCTAAAAAAAAGTTATTTTGTTTTTCAACTCAAGCCTCGAGTGTTTTTCATCTTTTATTATGTCTTTTTATTAGGTTAATCAAGCAGATTAATAAAATAAATATATCAATATACCATATCACCATGTTACAATGTTAGTGGTATTATTAGTATTCGAATGTAAACATATATAATAACAGTAAAATGGGAACTGACCTGTGATACTACCCATAACCAGACTCACAAAGACTGTGATGAGCAAAATACAGATGTGATGCAACACAAACCGGACAGCGCTGAGAATTTTAAAAAAATGCATAATCCATATGTTAATATACATTATGTAGAAGAGGCATGATTTGTTAAAACTGGTCAATTTATGATTTACCTCCTAAATAAGTCATGATTTATTTGAAAGTTTTATTTGTGGTTTCATGAAATGTAAAATGTTTTACATTAGGTTGTGGCTGATACTCGTAAGTTGCAAGATGAGTTGAGCAAACCATCCCAGAATTCCCGGCAGTGCGTGAGCACACAGGACGCCCAGGGTATCGTTGAAATCGAAAGCAAACAGCATATGTTTCTGAGGGAGAGAAATATCAATAACACACAAATCAAACCTAAACTAAGAGGTAAGTAGTGAATTCTGATGGAGTACTGAATCCTAACGGAATGTTGAGTTTTCAGTACTCAGTACTCAAATACTGACTTATTTCAAAACAACAAATCACTAAATTATAGTATTTAATAATAAAGAGATACTAAATTATAGGACTGAATTATAAACGAGTACTGAATTATGGTCAATTCATTCATTCATTCATTGTCTGCCGCTTATCCGAACTACACTCGGGTCACGGGGAGCCTGTGCCTATCTCAGGCGTCATAGGGCATCAAGGCAGGATACACCCTGGACGGAGTGCCAACCCATCGCAGGGCACACACACACTCTCATTCACTCACACAATCACACACTACGGACAATTTAGAGATGCCAATCAACCTACAATGCATGTCTTTGGACTGGGGGAGGAAACCGGAGTACCCGGAGGAAACCCCCGAGGCACGGGGAGAACATGCAAACTCCACACACACGGCGGAGGCAGGAATCGAACCCCCAACCCTGGCGGTGTGAGGCAAACGTGCTAACTAAGCCAGCGTGTCCCCCCTATGGTCAATTCAATTCTGAATAATGAATGTTAATACTGAATTCTAATCAAGTACTGATGTATAGTATTAAAATCTAGTGAATTATAGTACTGAATCATCTTCTACTGAACTACAACACACAATTCTAATCTAATACTGAATTGTTTTATTGAATTCTAATCAAATTCTGATTCGGAGTACTGAATCTTAATGAGGAAAAAATGGATAACTAAATTATAGAATTTAAGTCTAATCAAAATCAATAATACTGACTATAGTTCTGAATAACAAGCAGTACTGAATTATACTAGTGACTTTATTACAATGGTTTTAATTGTACTACTGAATCATAGTGGGGAAAACTGAATGCTAGTTACTGAGTTACAGTACTGAATTCTAATCATATTTTAAGGGGAAATTATTAAACTGTATTAAATATATATATATGACTGTATCAAGTAAAAGGTCTTGTGAAAGGTTCTCATGATTGCGTGTTCTACCTTCATATATCGAAATCCCAGAGTTGACAAGAGAGTAGCGCAAAAGCCGATCGTCATGGCGATCCATGGAGCAGGAGACAAGGTCACGACGGCTCCGACAGCGATACCGCCGGCCAGCATGGAGCTCTGAACATGCACCTTAACGCCAAATTACACATCACATCACTCTTTATTCATCTCGTCCATTTTTTTTAAAAAGAATGTGGGACAGAAAATATTGTTAGCTTGGCTTTTATCTCCTTTATCGATGTTTTTGTAAAGATGTATGCATTGTTTGCCCAGCAGGTGACACACCCCTCCATCAATTTCTCATCACCCTGCTCACAGGCAGCAAAACACGAGTCATAATACTCTACATACAGAAACCCAACAGTGTCCTGACTAATCTTATAACCGTGTATGTAATACACTGGAGCTGTGTTTAATACATAAACTAAATCGAAATAATTTATTCCATCTTAAAATTTTGGGATATAAAAAAGGAACATATATATACACCAATCAGCCATAACATTGTGAGCAGTGAGAGGTGAAGTGAATAAGACTGATTATCTCCACATCATGGCACCTGTTAGTGGGTGGGATATATTAGGCAGCATGTGAACATTTTGTCCTCAAAGTTGATGTGTTAGAAGCAGGAAAAATGGACAAGTGTAAGGATTTCTCCGAGTTTGACGAAGAGCCAAATTGTGATGGCTAAGACGACTGGATCAGAGCATCTCCAAAACTGCAGCTCTTGTGGGGTGTTCCCGGTCTGCAGTGGTCAGTATCTATCAAAAGTATCCTTTAAGTCAATCAAGTATCCTTTAAATCCAGTAACAGAGAACCTAAAGGATCTGCTGCTAACATCTTGGTCATCAGATACATCAGATACCACAGCACACCTTCAGGGATCTAGTGGAGTTCATGCCTCGACGGGTCAGGGCTGTGTTGGCAGCAAAAGGAGGACCAACAAAATATTAGGCAGGTGGTCATAATGTTATGCCTGGTTGGTGTATTTAGTGCTTAATTTATAAATTCCTAATTCCTGGATAAAGAACTAACAATCATGCTTTCCATTATAATACCCTTTTTGTTCTTTTCTCAGTTCAGAGAAACACTGCAGAAAAAGTAGAGAAGCTAGAGGTTATGTTGAGCAAAATTCCCCCGCTGTCACTTTGGAGGGATGAATTCATTCTGAAACTCAAACACAGCGGAAGATCAGTTTACACTGACTCACCAGGTTGATCTTGCCTTTAGAGCTGGAGAGGACAGAGACGGCCATCGCTGTGACGGCGCTGACAGCCAGAGACAGATACGTGCCACATATCGCAGTGAAGTTCCGCCCCAGTGCTGCGTTCAAACTGGGCCAGAACATCCAGAGGAACAAAGTCCCTGAGAGAGAAGGACAAAAAAAAATAGAAGAGATTGTCTTTAATTAAATTAAAGGATGTGAAGCATAATTATGAAGGAAACACCAAGCAGGATTAAGTCGTATTCACTCACCAAACATGGCAAAGAGGCCCGTCCTCCTACCGACCTTCTCTTTCTCGAACTTCTGCTGTATCTTGCTACGGAAAAGCAAGCACGATGTCATCATGCCGAAGAGAGCGCCGAAGATGTTGATGAGCACGATGCTGTACAGCCAGTGTGTCTGTGGTCCTGGCTGATAAAAGAGCAGCAGTGTGCACCTTCTATACAGAAATCTATCAGATACCCAAATTTCAATCTTACTGACTTCTTGGTGATTTTGTTTATAGAAATCTTATAGAAGTCGAAATGTGGCTCATTCTTGAAAAAACGTCAGTCAACAAGAACAACATCAATTCCAGTATAAACAGTTTGATTACAAAAAATTAAATAAACCAATAAAAAGTCACAAATAAAGTACAATGTCACGTTTTTTTTTTTGACGTGTGACGTCAACTTCTCATTGTTTTTTCATCCATTAAGTAGATTTCATGGAAATTGCGAAAAGTGCATTTGAGTCAGTTTTTTTTTCCCACAACAAATGATGTTCATTGTTGTAAATTTGATACTAAATAATAGGGCTGAATTATTAAGAAGTACTGATTACGGTCAATTCAGTTCTTGTTTATAATTCAGAATAATTCAATTCAGAATAATGAATGTTAATACTGAATTATAATCACGTACTGATGTATTAAAATCTAGTGAATTATAGTACTGAATCATCACATACAGAATGACAACACACAATTCTAATCTAATACTGAATTCGGGATAGTGAATTCTAATCCAATCCTGATTTAGAGTACTGAATCTTAATGGGGGGAAAACGAATAACTAAATTATAGAATTTAAATTCTAATCAAATTCTATAATACTGACTAACAAGCAGTACTGAATTGTACGAGTGACATAGTGAAATACTAAATTGGGATATTCTGATATCATTCAGAATTACAATTCAGTATTTTAATACATTCATTGTCTACCGCTTATCCGAACTATCCTCGGGTCACGGGGAGCCTGTGCCTATCTCAGGCGTCATTGGGCATCAAGGCAGGATACACCCTGGACGGAGTGCCAACCCATCGCAGGGCATGCACACACACACACACACACACACACACACACACACACACACACACACACACACACACACTACGGACAATTTAGAGATACCAATCAACCTACCATGCATGTCTTTGGACCGGGAGAGGAAACTGGAGTACCCAGAGGAAACCCCAGAGGCACAGGGAGAACATGCAAACTCCACACACACAGCGGAGGCGGGAATCGAACCCCCAACCCTGGAGGTGTGAGGCAAACATGCTAACCACTAAGCCACCGTGCCCCCTATTTTAATACAATGGTCTTAATTGTTTTTGTTCAGCGTTACAGAAAATAGGTTAACAATAAAGTATGGCTTGTGGAGATGTATTTTAGTGTATTCTTCATATTAAAAAGTCGAACCTGAGTTACAGTATCTTCAGCAGAACGTTCATCACCTCACCTGGAACAGCGTTTGTATGATCCACTGGTTTAGCACAAATCCTGTGACCTCTATCAGTGCGAAGATCAGGAGCTGGACCGGGTTGGTTTTTCCGTGGATGGTTCCCATAGCCACGAGAGTCGAAGACGCACACAGCTCAGCATCCACCAGGCTGAAGAAGGAATAAGTGTTGAATGTTGAAACCATATTTACAGAAAACAACAAGTGATTCCTGCAAGGAATAAAACACTTGGAGGTGTGCCGTTACGGGAAAACAATCAACGACGGCGTTCTGTCACAAAGTGAAGCATTTTATTACCTTTTTAACTGGATGCGGATCACCCAGTTTGAATGATGAGACAGCAGGAAGCCTTTTAGGATGGTGGCCCACTGCACAGCCATGGCAGCAACCAACAGGTTGAACGCTGAGCTGCTGAATCCATAGCGCACCAGGAACGTACCCAGGAATCCAAAACCCAGAAACAGCATCACATGGATATCCTGGAAATCTGTGAAAAAGTAAACAGACTGTAATGCTAGGAATGAGTAATGAAGCAAAAACGTATGTACGGGGTTGTGTCAAGACGAATGATGTGAGTTGTACTAGCTAGTGGTAGTATTTGGTGCCAGCATATAGCTAGCAACATTAAAGACATACAGTTAGGACATTTATAGTACCATGTTTAAGTACTGTATGATTTAAGCTTTTTGTAAATATAAGGGAACTTTATCATTCAGTTGTAGCATGACGGATTAGGAAAGGTGAGCATTCCGATGTGAAAAACATGATAATATTGATTAAAACACACATGCACATTTTGATGTAATATGATGAGAGGAGGAGAATAACAAGCATTTTGGATTTTAAGATGAATTTCTGGGGTAAAAATTGTCTTTTTTTTTTTTTTTTTTTTTTTTAAATTGTGTCTCACCGACCTTGTCTAAGTTTAATGTACTGTTTGTCTATATACCACAATATAGATTAAACACTTCTCCTCTTTTGTTCATTTTAAAGAATGTAACGAATCCGTTTCAGTTCAGCTCAGTTTTGGTAACAAAACAAGTCCTTGAAATTGTCCAATATCAATTCTACACAGAAACCTAATTCTAATAAAGCAATTAAGACCAGAAAGAGTGCAAGAGTCGATTAGATTACACTCCCTCTAGATATTTCAATAAATTTATGCACATAATACTGTTTTAATCCATGCTTACAAACTCAATTGACATCACAAGCAGTGTATTAAGGGGTGGAGGCCTTGCCCTCACTTTTTGGATTCCTCTTATCACCCAAAGCCAGTGGTGTGTACCATCCCCACCCCAACGGCACAGTGCATTTTACGCTGAATGTGTGGACATAAATAAGCGTAAATCACTCTATATTGCGTGGATATTAATTAGCTACACAATGAAGATGATGTCAGCACACCTCAGATATTTTTTACACAGCAAATATACACAGCAGAGACAAATCTGCATGAACAAAAGAAAAAGAAAAGATATATGCACTGAATTGCTAACACAAAATATTGTCTGTTTATTATTATTATTATTAGTTTTTTTTTTTAAACTAAGTCCTAATGCACATATACACACTCTACACATGCATTTGCTCCTTGATCCACTTACTTGCATATGAATAAATGAAGTTTTGAACCTTTTCCTTCCCATCATCCTCGATTTTCACACAAAAAGCAAAAATTACAATAAAAGCCACTTGCAGAAGAAAAGCCACAAGTGTAAGCCGGGCTCGAAGACTGGGAGCGTATTTTGGAGCCATGAGAGAGCTTTCACAGCTCTGTTATTGCCTGCATGCCTTCGCTCAGGTCTTCTTCAAGCTGTACTAACCAAACCAGGGTGGAGTACCTCATGTAGAAATGTCCTTAACGTCACGTGACTCGAATGCTGTGCCATGCAAGGTAGTGACTGCTACTTTGGTTACAGAACTGATAGTTATTTACTGATTTTTGGTGCTATAATAATTAAAACAATCCATTTATATTAATTTTTCTTGAAACCAAGGCTGAAGGAAAAGTATGACAGAAGGAAATGTTTAGAATTGCTCATAAGATTTTTTTTTTTAAACTGAAGATATGAATATAAGAGGCAGCACGGTGACTTAGTGGTTAGCACGCTTGCCTCACACCTCCAGGGTTGGGGGTTCGATTCCTGCCTCTGCCGTGTGTGTGGAGTTTGCATGTTCTCCCTGTGCCTTGGGGGTTTCCTCCCCAATCCAAAGACATGCGTTGTAGGTTGATTGGCATCTCTAAATTGTCCGTAGTGTATGATTGTGTGAGTGAATGAGAGTGTGTGTGTGCCCTGTGATGGGTTGGCACTCCGTCCAGGGTGTATCCTGCCTTGATGCCAATGATGCCTGAGATAGGCACAGGCTCCCCGTGACCCGAGAATAGTTCAGATAAGTGGTAGACAATGAATGAATGAATATAAGCTAAATACACAAGGTTTTCTTCATTAGCTGTGCAGGCAAAGTTCTTCAGCAATCTAAAAAAAAGAAAAAAGTTCTAGATAGTTGCAAGAAGTGATCTGTGGGGTCCAAGCACTTTTCCCAAATAATACCCAATTCCAAGCCAGCTCTTGAGGCCACAAATGCTTATCAAGTTCTATTGCAATAGTGCAATGCTTGTTTTGTTTAAATGTCTGTTGAAAGATAATTGGCTGAAGGCAGCTTTATATTTTTAAGCAAGTCAGTGATGATTAAAAATACATTGAGAAATTGGCAGAAAGATGGAGCACACCACATTTCAGCTGAATCTGGACTTCACTCTGCCCCCTATAGGTTACTTTGCAACAACCTGGACATGTCTTTTAACTGTGGTTCAAATCTGCATCCAGTCACGAATTCTAGCTCTTTATGTAAACCAGCTCTGCTTCCTTAATATTGATTGATGTGTGTTGGCCAGATTGTTTTGGATAATTACTGAGTTTCACATTCTTCAAAGAGGTTTGACAGCAATATTGTGAAGACAAATGAAAATCCTAGGACTAGTTCACAAAAGCATTGTTTTGTATATTATGTAAATGATCACAAATGTGAGTGGTGGGAGATGAATTGTTCAAAAGGCATTTAATCTAGAAGAACAGAATAAGAAAAAGCTTAACAAAATAATAGGGATCTAGTGCCTTCAGTGCTTGGACCCCTAATTATTTATCATCACTTCTCACTCTTTCTAGTTTGAAGAAGAAAGAGTTAGAAGTGATGATAAATAATTAGGGGTCCAAGCACTGAAGGCACTAGATCCCTATTATTTTTTACTAGTCTTTAAATGTATAATGTATAATATTCCTTAAGTGCCTTGTTCAATTCAAGTAATACATTTTAATTTATTTCACTCAAAACCCAAATGTTCAGTTTGTGAGTTGTCATGGTTATTAATTGCTGAAATATTTTTTGTGTGTGTAATATTTCTATTGTTGTCGGCTGTCAAAAGCTTGCTAGAGCAGGTTTACGCCAACAGCGTACGCAGAGACACGTTTTCTAGGCAAATTGCGTAGACTTTACAGACCACGCCCCCAATGGCAACTTCATTGGGCAGCCATCACTAAGACCCGCCTACACCGCCATCCGATTGGCTGGTTGTCACTACCTGATTTGTCCACGAAGAAAGAGATTGGTGGAGCGGAAAAAGGTTGTCTCTAAGGTTGTCAGATATTCGGGGGAGGGGGGGGGGGGGTGGTTGTGACAGAACAGGCGCTGCTTATATTAGCTCGGCGCGACGTAGCCAGCTCTAGCTATCAATCAATCAATGTGATCGCAAGCCCGAGCGAGCTCGGAGCTGATTGGTTCGAGCGGTTGTCTGTGAACTGGATCGCGCGTGTCTTTGAGGCCGCCGTGCGTCGCGAAGAGAAAAGAGGAGGGTCTTCCAGCGAGGCTTTTTATTTATTTCTTTGTTTCCAGCCGGGTAAAAAAATAATAATAATAACAACGATAGCTAGCTAGCTAACCCTAGCTAGCTATATTATTTCTGGGGGACTTCAATGTCGCTCCGCTGGACCGAAACGAAAAACTGGACCATATTACGCTAGGTGTTAAAACGCCTAAGCGAAGGAAAGGAGGATGAAGCGGCGCAATGCGGACTGCAGCAAACTCCGGCGGCCGTTAAAACGGAACCGGATCACCGAGGGCATATACGGCAGGTAGGGGCTAACCCTCAGCGTCGGAGCTGCTTGCCTGGAACGGGCTAGGCTTTTCAGCTTGACGGGCTGTGGTGTCATTTCTAACTGACAGCGCACGGACTGCTAGCTCTGTGTATTCCATTTAGCCTTACGCTATCTTGCTAACATTGTTTGGCTAAGTCATTTCGAGCAACGGTAGCTAGCTGGGGTTATTTTCCTTCCACTCGTATTCAGACAAGTCCCGCCTCCTTGTGCAGGATTGGCTAGAATGGCACGCTTTTTCGTGACGCGTTCGATATTAGCGCGTAACGCATTGACGACGTCCAATCACACGTGCGCCTGGTGTTAAGGGGCGGGGTTCTCAATGTGGGTGGGTTAAAAAAAGCGAGTTAGCTAGCTAATTTAATTAGCTCTTGGTAGGCAGGGTCAGGCCTTCATTCCTCATCCATCATCATCATAATCAAATGCGTACGAAATTTATTAAAAAATTTTTAAGTTAACCTAGCTGTAAATATTTATCTACGCACGGTACAATACATGAGGAATGAATCCCCAATGGCTCCGTGTCAAATAGGGGCTTCTGCTGCCTATCTAGTGCCCTAGACTCAGTGGAAGTGATCCTCTGACACCAAATACCTTCAAGAAAATGTCAGAGTTGTTCGAGATATTGTTTATTCTTGATCATAACTTATTTCATTATTGCTCTTAATTGATCACAACACAGAGAAATCTCTTGTGAATTGAATGAGTGCAAATTATCTCTCGAAGGTTTTCTTCTAGGAAGTTGTTCATTCCTTTTGCACCCTCATTAGTGGACTCAGATCCCCTGAATGAGTGGCTTATTAAAGTGCTATCAATAATACAATATCTAGTCATGGGGATTGATTAGATGTTGAAGGACAGTGTGTGTTTTTTACAGGAAGGTTGTCATCGAATCTAGAGTTTAAAAAATAAATTATATATATATATATATATATATATATATATATATATATATATATATTATATAATATAATATAATATAATATAATATAATATAATATAATATAATATAGTATAGTATAATATAATATAATATAATATAATATAATAAAAATATAGAGAAATAAAGAGAAGGCAAGTTAATATTATAGAAAGTATTTTGAACGTGGATCAGCATGGTGTTGAGTTAAACAGTAAAAAAATAAATAAATAATAAAGTAAATATAAGCTGACAAATGTGTCTCGATATTAAAGAGGTCGATTATATTTGAGAATATTTGCTTAAAATGTTATGCAAGTTAAAAAGGTGTGTTGAATGAGTCTATAAATATCCTGGACATCGAGAACATTTACTGAAATTTATTAATTCAAAGCCAGTTATTTTGTCAGTTAAATGTCGGTGTATAAAATGAGGACAGGCCAATCTGTCTGCCGTAAACAAACAAGCAAAAAAAACTCTTGAAAGTTTTATCTCCCTCAGATTATTTTAGTTTTCTGTATTAGAAAATATTTTATTAGCATAGAAGTGAGTCAGAATAACTTCCACACCTCAATCTTTACCCTGATCACTCATTTCGTCCCAGTTGTCTGTGCAGATGGCCTTATATGGAGGTTTGTGGGCGTCGTTCTATGTAAATGAACTGTCTCTGGAATTATAGAAAGTGTGTCAAACAGTTTAAAGCTGTTTCATGCTAACTTTTACTCTCACCTTTACTGAATAATTGATCATTTTTGTAAGTGTTTTTCTTTTAAAGGCAGGAAGCGCTTGACTGAGTGTCTTAATACTTTTCTTTATTTTCAAAATTTTTTAGGTATAAAATCTTGGTTTTTTTCCGCATAAATTGACATGAAACGAGTTCACGTTGACCGTCATGGAGTCATTGTGTTACCATGGAAACAAACATCGCCCTCTTCGGTGGATCTCCATGCAAAACTTCGACACGCTGTTTTGCCGACCGATTTAAAATAATATCAGTAATGGCTTTACCTCAGGCTGGCAGTTTGTGGAAAAACCTTTAAGATTAATAAACGTGTCATGATGTAAATAAGATAATACAACACAAATACCACACGCTGTCTGTCTCTCTTTCTCCATCAATCCTTCTCTCCGTCTCTCTCTCTCTCTCTCTCTCTCTCTCTCTCTCTCTCTCTCTCTCTCTCTCTCTCTCTCTCTCTGTCTGTCTCTCTGTCTGTCTGTGCCTATCGCTCCCTCTTTCTCTCTCTCTCTGGCTCCATCAATCCTTTTCTCCCTCTCTCTCTCTCTCTCTCTCTCTCTCTCTCTGTGTGTGTGTGTGTGTGTGTGTCTATCGCTCTCTCTCTGTCTGTCTGTCACTCCCGCTTTTTCTCTCTCTGGCTCCATCAATCCTTCTCTCTCTCTCTCTCTCTGGCTCCATCAATCCTTTTCTCCGTCTCTCTCTCTCTCTCTCTCTCGCTCTCTCGCTCTCGCTGTTTGTCTGTCTCTTTGTCTCTCTGTCTGTGTCTATTGCTCCCTCTTTCTCTCTCTGGCTCCATCTATCCTTTTCTCCATCTCCATCTTCATCTCCATCTCTCTCTCTCTCTCTCTCTCTCTCTCTCTCTCTCTCTGTCTGTCTGTCTGTCTGTGTCTATCGCTCCCTCCCTCTCTCTCCCTCATGCAGAATCTCATGCAAAACACAAATACGAACACACGTTGCTCAGACAGAGGTGAGATAAAGAAGAAGTGAGATGAGAGAGTGTGTGTGAAACAAGAAGCGATCTGAGTCATGTCAGTCGCATTGTTTCCGTTAATTGTACCGAATTATTTTAAATAATGCTAAAGATTATGAATTTTTGACTCTTGTAATGCTTCTTATTTCAGCATAAAGCTAACACAGTGATACTTTGGATGGCATCTCTCTCTCACAGGCGCACACACACACACGCACTGTTCTTTTGTTAACTTTCATTTTAAGACCTGATTCATTTCTTCTCCTACACTCACACGTGGCATCGCATCTCCTCCGTTAAACCTGAGTTCCTAAGCATCACTTTGTTTTATTAATTCGAGCGCTGTGCCAGATCTGTGTGTGTGAAGGCAACACACAAACATTTTAATTGCTCTGTTTTGTCCTTCGTAATAATAACAGCAGTTCCACCCTCGTCATAAGAATAACAACACACAGGTATGCCATCCTTCCGGCTCCACGAGTCACTGATTAGCTTTTTTTTCGCATTAACACCACACCTGCAGTGCAATGGCCCCAGGAGTCAGGATACACCGCAGAGCGACGCTTCTAAAAACTTGTCGTGCGGGTTTTAATCCTGCACGCGGTGTGGTGTTGTGGGGAAATAATCAGCGATGTAGCGGAGTTAATCTTAACAACTCCCTGGGGAGTTATTTTTAATTGAGGCCATGTCCATGTCCTGCTCCCTGTTCGGGGTCGCCACAGCGGACCAACTGGCAAATGTTTTATGCCAGATGCCCTTCCTGACGCAACCCTCCCATTTTTCCGGGCTTGGGACCGGCACTGCATCCAGTGGCTGGGGTTGAGGCATTGGCTGGGAATCGAACCCGGGCCTTTCGCATGATAGGCGAGGAACCTACCACTGAGCCACCAATGCCTCAAATGGCTATGTCTACACTAATCCGGATAAATTTGAAAACGGCGTTTTGGTCCAAAAACGCTCCGTGTTGTTTTCCTAAAAGTTTTGGTCATCCACACTGAAACTTCTAAAAACGCTTACGTCCCTTTACTGCGCATGAGTGAAACTTAAGATGCTTCCACCTGGTGTTTATTTACTTTTCCGACTCTTTGAAACATCGCATCAATATGTGGAGGGAAAGCAGCGGGTTTTTTAAATGGACCGACATTGAAGTGGCTAAGATGGTGGATGAGCTGGAATGCAAATAATTCCAGGCGGAAAAAAAGCCTCTTACCTTTTACTCATGTGTAGTACAGGGACGTAAGCGTTTTTAGACGTTTCAGTGTTGATGAGCGTTTTTAGACGGTTTAGTGTAAACGTAGCCATAGAAGAGTTTCAATCCTCTTCCGCAGTGACTCCTCAATGAGTACAAATCAGATATTAAAAAAACAACGTTGTCATTTTTATCTTTATATTTCACGTAGAACGATTTAACACTTTGCTTTTGTCTGAATTGTGTGTCCGTGTCAGAATTACAGCGGGTCTCTGCTTTTCAGAAAAGCCGCAGATTTGCATTTTTTATATATATATATATATATATATATATATATATATATATAACTGCCTGAAAATGCTCAGTCCTGTGCATTCACGTTCTGTGTCGCTCACGTAGCTTACTCGCAGGTTCATGTCGTTATTTAGCGCACTGATTGCTTTTTTGCATTCATTGGCTTAAATAAACAAGCCGAAATTCCAAGTGATGACTGAATGAAGTATAACGTCAGCAGTAAAAAGTGTGCATGTTTAACCATTCATACAAAGCGCCAGCTGAAAAAACTCCAGGTTTGACACTCTGATGATTAAAAAGAAACGTGTGAGTGCGTGACATGAAACATGTCGTGTGTGAGCGATCATGTGACGTCAGTGTTAATGTTAAAGCCATGTGAAGAGCAAGCAGTTATATACTCATATTGCCAAAAGTTTTGGGACACCCCTCCAAATCATTGAATTCAGGGGTTGTGAAAGGAACTCTTAATGCTTCAGCACACCAAGACATTTTGGACAATTTCATGCTCCCAACTTTGTGGGAACAGTTTGGGGATGACCCCTTCCTGTTCCAACATGACTGCACACCAGTGCACAAAGCAAGCTCCATAAAGACATGGATGAGCGAGTTTGATGTGGAGGAACTTGAGAGTCCTGACCTCAACCCCATAGAACACCTTTGGGATGAATTAGAGCAGAGACTGTGAGCCAGGCCTTCTCGTCCAGCATCAGTGCCTGACCTCACACATGCACTTCTAGAGGAATGGTCAAAAATTCCCATAAACACACTCCTAAACCTTGTGGAAAGCCTTCCCAGAAGAGTTGAAGCTGTTATAGCTGCAAAGGGCGGGACAACTCCATATTCCATTCATGTGCATGTAAAGGCAGACGTCCCAAAACTTTTGGCAACATGTACCTTATATTAGTATTATACATTTTAATAATATATATTTTAGATATTAACGTACAGTATGTCTATTATAAGTTTGTTTCATGATTCAGAACCACACACTTGCATTGTAGGAGTTATAAACAAACCTCTCTTGAGTGTTTTCTCTCCTTGCTTTATTGTTTGTTTAAATCCTACTATCTTAATGCTACTAGATTTAATGCATCCCGTATTAATGAAAAAGAAAAAAGCAGAAGAAGTGAAAGTGAAATCCGAGTGTCTTCATGTGGAGCGTGGTTTAATCGTTTAACATCATATACTCTAGCATCTCGTAGCTCATGGTGTGTTGCTGTTCTCAGTGGCAGGCTTGAACTTCCAGAACCTCCAGGTTGAGCTCGGTTGAGTTGCTCAGACAACATAACCAATCAGAACTGAGTTTTATTACTAGCCCCGCCCCTGTCTGGGGTAATAGTAATAATGATTATAATTACATGGTGTTCTCTCTCTCTGTCTCCATCACTCCATCTCTCTCTCTCTCTCTCTCTCTGTTTCTTTGTCTCTCTCTGTGTGTCTATTACTGTCTTTCCTCTCTGCCTCTCTCTCTCCCATTCTCTCTCTGTCTGTCGGTTTCTGTCTCTCTCTCCCTCTGTCTCCATCAATCCTTCTCTCCATCTTTCTCTCTCTCTCTCCCCCTCTCCATTTCTCTCCCTGTTTCTGTCTCTTTGACTCTCCCTCTCTCTGTCTCTCTGTCTCTCTGTCTCTCTCTCTCTCTCTCTCTCTCTCTCTCTCTCTCTGTCTCTCTCTCCATCTCTTTCTGTCTGTCTGTTTCTGTCTCTCTCTCTCTCTCTCTGTCTCCATCAATCCTTCTCTCCATCTCTCTCTCACTACCCCCCATTTCTGTCTCTTTGTCTTTCTCTCTATGTCTATCGCTATCGCTCCATCTCTCACTCTCTCTCTCTCTCTCTCTCTCTCTCGACTCTCAGCACCTTCCTGTACCTGAAGTTCCTGGTGGTTTGGGCGCTGGTGCTGTTGGCCGACTTTGTGCTGGAGTTCCGGTTCGAGTACCTCTGGCCCTTCTGGCTCTTTATCCGGAGCGTGTACGACTCCTTCAGATATCAGGGCCTGGTGAGCATCTCCTTCTGCACGATGTTTCCCCACAGACCCATATGTTGTTGTTTTTTTTTTTTGTTTTTTTATAGCGATCTCTCTCTTCTTTCAGGCTTTCTCAGTGTTCTTTGTGTGTGTGGCGTTTACATCCGACATCATATGCCTGCTCTTCATCCCCGTGCAGTGGCTGTTCTTCGCTGCCAGCACGTACGTGTGGGTGCAGTATGTCTGGCACACAGGTAACGTCAACACTTTAAACCTGACTTCATTTCTGAGCCAGCTACTGTGCAACCTCGCCATGCTTCATATGATTTCAAGCTGTACATGTCAACAGGCTGCTTGTTTAAAAAAGAGCGAGAGAGAAAGTATGAATGCTTGTGGTTTGCTGTGTGATGTTCAGCGGCTTTGTCAAAGTGTCACCTGTGTAAATTATGCTTTAGGCAGTTGGAGCTTCCTCATCTGTTTGAATCATTCATGGCCGTGTAAAAACCGCAGAACTCGAAAAGCAATATGTGCCTGTAATATCCCTCATCATTATGTTTAATCAGTAAGCATAAATTCTGAATGGAAAAGCATGAAAATAGCAAAAGCTCCAAAAGTGAAGTAGAAAAGTTTTGCTAAAAATAAATCTCTAATGAAGGATCATTAAAAACGGACGATTCGGATAAATGGTGGCATTGAAGTGACGCGCGTCTAATTCATCCCTACGCTGTGGAAAAGTGCACTTCTACTCAATAGCCTGTGAAATGCTTCGCCATCTGTCGTACTTAACTCCTAGCATGCGGAGAAGGATGGCTTCCTAACTAAATGTTTAGCTGATAAAAATAGCTTCTGCGGTGACAATGAGAACTTGATAAAATAGAAACATGACAGAGAGATGGATAGGGTTGAACATGAGAGTGGGAGAGGGGCAGACAGAGAGAGAGAGAGAGAGAGAGAGAGAGGGATGGAGATGATGGGAAACAGAGTAAGAGAAAGAAGGAGAGACACAGGGGAAAGACTGAGAGAGAGAGATGGACAGGGTCGAAAGCGAGAGTGGGAGGGGGGAGACAGAGAGATGGATGGAGTGTGAAAAAGAGGGAGAGTGACAGGAGAAAGGGAGTGAGAGACAGAGAGAAGTGTGTGTATGAGAGAGAAACTGAGAGAGAGAGACAGACATGGTGGTGTAGAGAGAGAGACAGACAGATGTGGGGGGACAGACAGACATGTTAGAGAGAGAGAGACAGAGACATGGTGGTGGTGGAGGCAGACAGACAGACATGTTGGGGCGAGAGAGAGACAGACATGGTGGTGGAGAAAGAGAGAGAGACAGGCATTGTGGTGAAGATAGAGCGAGAAACTTAGAGAGAGGCACAGACATGGAGACAGAGCGACAGAGAGAGAGAGATGGGGGGAGGGAGAGAGCTGTTATTTATCTAATTTTTTATTTTCTTTAATTTGTACTCGAACAGTTTAATATTCATGTTCTTTTTACTAAGCTACTAATCTTGGTTGCTTTTCTAAAATCCCCAGACAGTACAGATTTAGTTGCTGACACCTAAAAATGGAAATTTTGTTTGTTGCCATGACATTTTAAAAAAAAAAAAAAGAAAAGAAAGTAAAAGGGAAAAAGCAGAAGTAGAGACCTGGCTGATAATGGTGACTAACCGTGGAGTAATAATTAAAGTGAACACCCAGTGCAGCTCAGATCAGTTCAAGCTTGTTTCACACTCATCAGCAGAAAGGCTAATGACAGCTACAGGGTTGTTCACAGGTTTAGATGTCATTGTGGTGTATAGAATGTGAGGGCTGGTTATGAGAAAACCGCGTCCGGACCTGTCAATAACTCAGGGGGGTCATGCTAATGAGTGCCAGGAAAGAGAAACTGCAGATGAATCAGAAGAATAATAAAAAAAAAAAAAGTGTTGAGTGGGGCTTTGAGACAGAGAATCATATGGAGAGAGAAAGAGATGTACAGGTAGAGAGAGATGCATACATACAGAGAGAGAGAGAGAGAGAGAGAGAGATAGAAAGAGAAAGAGGCCTATATACAGGTAGAGAGACATACATAGAGAGAGAGAGACCTATATACAGGTAATACATACAGGGAGAGAGAGAATATGGAAAGAGAGAGAAACCTATATACAGGTAGAGAGACATACCTACAGACAGAGAGAGAATATGGAAAGAAAGAGACCTATATACAGGTACAGAGACATGCAGAGAGAGAGAGAATATGGAAAGAAAGAGACCTATATGCAGGTAGAGAGAGAATATGGAGAGAGAAAGACCTAGATAGAGAGACATAGAGACATGCATACAGAGAGAGAGAGACAGATAGAAACAAAGTTAGACTGAGAGAAAGACAGAGACAAGGAGAGAGAGGTAAAGGGGGATAGAGAGACAGACAATTCCTCCTTCTCTTGCTACATGTCTCTCTGAGACAGAGAGAGAGAAAAAAAGCGAGACAAACGAAGAGAGACTAGTCTCCAAATCCTGTATTGCTCTGAAAGCTCCGAGTCTGTATTTAATATCAGGCTGCATTCAGGGGCATTGTCTCCAATTTCTCTGGTTAACAATGATTCAGGAATATGTATTTATTTATTTAGATCTTTTAAAAAAAATATTAAGAAGACAATAAGACAAGTACGTTAATGAGGATTCAGTCTAATGTTTTAAAAATGTGCATGGCTTTACTGCGAAACACTTTAATCCAAAAACACAGAGTAAGGACTTTAAAGCTTGTCTGAATTAAACAGAGTCGGTGTAAACAGAGCGACGCTCGGCTCAGCGTGTGGTTTTGTGGCTCAGCTGAAAAGAGAAAATGATATTTCCGAACAAATCTCATGAATGAGACGGAACATTTTAGAATGCAGGAGTAATGTACTCGGTGAAGATGTTCAAATTAAAGCAAATGGCTCTCAGATGAGAGGATCAGACCCTGGTCATTACTGTCGGTGGGACGAAATAGCACTTTGGCCCAGAATGTGTCCCAAATATATAAAAAATTATTTAAGATTTTAAAAAATGAACTTAATGATGTTTTGCTTTTGTAGTCATGTTAGAAAAGTTCCTCTGGCTTATGTTGTGTTGGTTCATGTTTTTGGAAAATCGTTAATAAGACAGAGTGTGTGTGTGTGTGTGTGTGTGTGTGTGTGTGTGTGTGTGTGCGCGCTCATGAGAGACGGCACTGCTCTGATCAGGTAGATTAAAGAACACACAGCTTATATAAATGGTCTTGATCTTCCTGTGTGTACAGAAAGAGGAGTCTGCCTCCCCACCGTGTCCCTGTGGATCCTCTTCGTTTATATCGAGGCTGCGATACGATTCAAAGATCTGAAGGACTTCCACGTGGATTTGTGTCGTCCCTTCGCAGCACACTGGTAAGAAAGCCAGTCAGAGACCCGAGTCTGTCAGAGTGACACGCCTTATTTACGGCTTTCAACCATGACTTCATCACACTGCCTCTTGACATTCGTGTCATCTGTTTGTATTCGGAAAGTGGTGCAATTTTCGAGGAATTTCTCACCGAGGACAAAGAGCAGGCAGATAGTAACATGATTCACACCTAAGTGGAGGGTAAAAAAAAAAACAACAGATGTAGCTTCTTCACCACACCCGTGATGACGGCTTGAATAATGACGCTCCGTTATGCAGAACCGAAAGAAAGGGGTGGAGCTGGATCTCATCCAGTCCCTCTTGTAAGCCTGAACATCTAACTCTAACTCACACTTTGTTAAACAATCAATTATCAGTACACAGTCATTCGGCCTGAAACATGCTCCTCCTCTTGAACCTTTTAGCTCGGGTGGGAGGAGCCGGATCAGGCCAAACTCCACCCACACAGACTTCTCGTTCCGCAGTAAGCGGTACTTCACTCCATGTGGTCTGTTTTGGACGACACTTAAAGAGCTCCTGAAAATCCCTGTGCACTTGCACGGGCGTGATGCTGAATTCTTTCAGGCTCTGCTCTGGATAGATTTTTGTTTCATTACTTTTTGACAATTTTTACTACAAGAGATTGTAGTTAGTGCTGTCGGTGAGACGAGGCTCTTGATTCGCTCTAATGCACTCGAGAGAATACAACGTGTGGTGTGTGTGTGTGAAGTGTCTTAGCTTAAAAATATCCCACTGATACATGAACACAAAACATGTTGTGAAGATGAGACTTTATTCTCAGAGGAAGAGAAAACATTGCTGGTGAACAGACCTGAATGTGGAAAGTCCAAAGAAGTACCTTGAATTCTAGCAATTCATTAAAGAACTGAAACTGCGATTTATGTTTTTTTATCAGCTTTTTTTTTTTTTAAACCCAGATATCACAAGTAGTGGGTGTGTTTTTATAGTCTGTTTAATGCATTCTAAATAAAAAATATGTCTGATGTGGACTTGCTGTAACTGAATGCATTCACGCTACGTAGGCAAAGCTGTAATTGAGTGTCACAAGTTATATTAATGAACTTGATCTGTCGGGAGGTACAGCGTCTCGTCATCGCGCTCTCCTTTCACTCAGCGGTTCCAAATATATAAATTAGTGTAACATTATTATTATTATTAACCCACAAACGACCTGTGTTCAGTGTGAGATCTCTCTCTCTCTCTCTCTCTCTCTCTCTCTCTCTCTCTCTCTCTCTCTCTCTCCCTGTTTTTAATCCCATCTCTCTGTAGTATCGGATACCCGGTGGTGACGCTGGGGTTTGGCTTTAAGAGCTACGTGAGCTACAAGATGCGTCTACGCAAGCAGAAGGAGGTGCAGAAGGAGAACGAGTTCTACATGCAGCTCCTCCAGCAGGCCCTGCCACCAGAACAGCAAATGCTACAGAAACAAGAGAGAGAGGCAGAGGAGGGTAAGCGATAGAGCGATGTGGTGTAATGTAATTAGCATTTATAGACCTTAGAGGTTTGCAGCTACAACCCTGGACATCCAGAGATGAACATATTTTTGGTGAGAAGCCCTAAAGCTGATGATTAGGAAGTGTTTCTTGGATAAAAGCATGCATGTGGTGGTGGGGCAAATAAATAGTATACTGCATATGAAGGAGACATTTTAGAGGAGGGTAAAGCATTGCGTTTGTGGTGTTTTCTCTTTATCAAATATATTTTCTGCTCATTAAGCTCCAGTACCAAACAACAAAAAGGAAATCATTCTAAAAATCGAGACAAAATGTTATCAACGGTTATATTGGCAATGGAGAGAGGAAGTTTTTTCCTGTACAGATATAAAAAGTGGATCAAACGCTTTCCCCTTTCCCTTTGGAGCTGTTTTTCTGCAGTGGTATTAACAGCTGAAATTGTCACAAAGCAGCTCTGCAGAAATCCGGACCTTGATGAGGAAGCCAGAGCTGACGTGTGAGGGGAAAGCTCCCTGAGATGACATGAGGAACATGAACAGGACAATAAAAAACGGGAACCTTGGCCTCTTGGGTGATGGGGTGGGGTTATGATTCAGTAGAGCATGCAGGTGTAGAAGAGTAATAGTAGATCGTAAATGGGAGTCCTGGGATGAGCACAGCACAGGATAGACTTTATGATCACAGCAGCAGGAATTCTCTTTTCTTTGCGTAGTTTTTGATCTTGTTGTCATATACTGATTTCAGTCTAAACTCTGCTCTCCTGACAACAGCAGTTAAAAGTGCGCACGACGCCGACTCGCCCCCCACAGCTCAGAACGGCTCCGCTGGAGGCAAGAGGCCGTCGTCGAATACTTTACCGGAGCTGGAGTACCGCGAGAAAGAGCGAGGCAAGGGTGAGTCTAAGAAACAACATAATCAGAACCAGAACCATCACAGCAGCATCCTGCCGGTAGTGGACTATAATAAAGTTCAGGAGCTGGAGTACATGGAGAATAATGTGAACAGCAAGAGACTGAGCAGCTCCGAGCTGCTGGGCAGCACCGAGAACCTGCTTCTGAAGGAGGACACCTCTTCGTCGTCGTGCTCGTCCTCTTCCTCGAATTCCACCTCTTCGAAAAATCACAAAAATGCCAGCGGAGTCGGGGGTAACTCTTCGCCCCGCGGCCACGGGACGGCCAACGGCAGCGTGCCCTCCTCGACAGGACCTTCTTCTTCATCAGGGAAGGGTGAGAAGAAGCAGAAGTGCGGAGGGAAAGGGGCGCACAAAGATCCGACAGACAACTGCATCCCCAATAACCAGCTTGGCAAGCCCGAGGCGCTGGTCAGGTAAAAGGCGCAAGCACTCGCGTCCACTCAATGATAGATTCTCATAATACACATAGTGATTATTGCTATGAATGATTCACTATAATGGTTAGTCTTTAAATATCCTGCTTTAGCATACCTTTTATCCCGTTTGCCCATTTGGTCTGTTTCCTAATTGGTCCAATTGTAAACAACTGTAAATGTGGGACTTGACGTCATGAAAAGATAGACCAGATAGGTCTTTCGTCAGTTATTCGCCTCGTGGAGTTGGGTCATATTAAGTTTGCTTTAATATGTAGTCACACCGCAGTAGGGTTCACGGCTAGTAGTCAAAGCTAGGTATGATGCACCCCAAACAAACAGCAGCTAGGAGTAAATCCAGTGGGGTTTAAATAAATACTACGTATGTGAAAGCAACTCAAGCTTTTATTGGTATTTCTAAATGCGTGGCATGACAAGACAGGACAGGACATAATGGGACAGGACATGACACCACAGTATGCACTCATGGATATCATGGGTCTTGCGTTTCTCTCATTGGAAAAGGCTGCCACTTTAGCTAAGCTTACCCAAGTACAATTAAATAATCATAGTACTGTAACAATTGAAAACAAAAAACTGACAGTTTTAAGAACTGCATTACATATGGCTGTGTTTTCTGTCTCTCCCTTTCTTTGAACCCCAGACTGGAGCAGGACGTGAAGAAGCTGAAGGCTGAGCTGCAGGCGAGCAGGCAGACAGAGCAGGACCTGCGCAGCCAGCTGGGCTCTCTGGGCACGTCAGAACGCAGCGTCCGCTCTGAACTCAGCCAGCTCCGCCAGGACAACGAGCTGCTGCAGAACAAGTGAGAATAATATCATCACTGCGGTGTGTGTGTGTGTTTTGAGCACCTGCTTGCATGTATTCATACAGGTATATAACAGTTGCACATGTGCGTTTTAGGCTCCATAATGCCGTGCAGGCTAAACAAAAGGATAAGCAGACGCTGGGGCAGCTGGAGAAGCGTCTGAAAGCAGAGCAGGAAGCACGAGCAACTGCAGAGAGGCAGCTGGCAGAGGAGAAGAAGCGGAAGAAGCTGGAGGAAGCCACAGCCGCCAGAGCTGTAGCCCTCGCAGCCGCATCCAGGTACGCGTCACAACGCTATTCCACAGCCTTTATTTTCCTGTGTCTTTCAGCTGGAATAAAATGAGCTGCACGATTTTTCTATATGAAATGAGGGACCTGGTGCTGCCACTTCTCATATTAATGAGGAGCGTGAAAACCTAGGCTCTTGGCTGTGTTCTGATTATTAATGATCTTTTTTAAAAGACTCATTGTTTTATTTGTGGTTATGAAAAAAATCTTGCTCGAGTTGTAATGGCGATAAATACTTCTCTCCACCCCAAGTCCTTGCTCTAACCAGTTCATTTTAAATCGTTATAATTCCCAGTAAGTGAATGCTTTTTCAGTGAATGTATTATGTGTTTAGTGTGTCATAGATTTTCAGAAGCTAAGTACCGAATTAAACCAGTACCTCTGACTCAGACTTTACTATGACTCTGACAGATCTCCAGTATTTTGCAGTTTTAATCAACACGGTACATACTCCTTCATCCGGAGGGCAAGGCCAGAGTTAATTTCGTGCCTGACTTCTTTAATACCTTCGATACATTCCAGTCCATTTATTTCTGTGCCCTTCTGGTCGCAATGCCGCCGTCTTGGCCGCCGCTAAACTGCCTCAACGTATCTGTCTCTCAACCGGTCTATCTTTTTTTTTTTATATTTATTTATTTATTTATTTTAAATTTATTTATTTATTTTTTTGTGTGTGTGTTTTTCAGAGGTGAGTGCACAGAGTCTCTAAGAAGGAGGATCTCCGAGTTGGAGACGGAGTGTAAGAAACTCACGCTGGACATCAAAGTCAAAGAGGACTTGATTCGTGAGCTTGAGCTCAAAGTCCAGGTGAGCATCCTTCGCAAGGTTCGGATAGGCTCCTAAATGCTATCTGACCATGAAAAACACTAATTTGCTAATGCTAATTTCGATGCTCTGTTCTTTTTAGGAGCTGCATAAATATAAAGAGAATGAGAAGGACACAGAGGTGTTGATGTCTGCGCTGTCAGCCATGCAGGATAAGACCCAGCACTTGGAGAACAGCTTGAGTGCAGAGACCAGAATCAAACTGGACCTCTTCTCCGCCCTGGGAGACGCCAAACGACAGCTGGAAATCGCACAAGGTCTGCGCTCTGTTGCAAAAAAATCAATAGTAAAGAAGGGCTTAGCTGTTGCACCTTTCATACCACATTGTGGTCAAGGCACTAGAACCGTCCCAGCTAGAACCGTCCCAAATAAAACACTTTGGGAAAGCAATCATCAGTAAGATGGTGTCATGTGGTACTCCATGTCCTGACGTGTTTGTTTAAAGAAGGATGGAGTCTGATTTTAAACAATAATAAAAGTTAATAAGACTTTCCTCTGCTCAGCTTTACAGCTTTATTTGTTAAAAAACCTCTTGCAGAAAACGTCATCGTTTCTGTGATTATGCGTGTTTTTATGTATAGGGTCTTGTAATCTTGTTCAAGCTTTTCCTATAGAAACAATCATGTATCAGAACATAAATACACACCTGTGCTGCTTGAGCTACCAATGTCTGAGGTGTGCAGTTTACGCAGCATGGTAGTAGCGTCTTAATCACATCATCGGATGAAAGATGCAAGCAGCTAAAGGGACGTCCTCATAGCACGGTTTTTAACAGTAACTGAAGTGAAAAAGATTGATCATTACCCATTATCAGTATCATATTGATCAGGATTAAATGGAAATGTGTATGTTCTTGTACACCGATCAGCCATAACATTCTGAGCAGTGACAGGTGAAGTGAATAAGACTGATGATCATCTCATCATGGCACCTGTTAGTGGATATTAGGCAGCAAGTGAACATTTTCAGTTGCCAAAACAGCCCTGACCAGCACAATATTAGGCAGGTGGTCATAATGTTATGCCTGATCGGTGTATGTTTTTGGAGAATTTGGATCTGATCCAGAGCCCTGATGCATGTTCCTCTCCCTCCTCCAGGTCAGATCCTGCAGAAAGATCAGGAGATCAAAGATCTGAAACAGAAGATTGCCGAGGTGATGGCGGTCATGCCCAGCATTGCTTACTCAACAGATACCAGCAACATGAACCCAGTCACCCCCCACTACTCCTCCAAGTTCATGGACACCAGTCCGTCTGGCCTGGACCCTAACGCATCGGTCTACCAGCCCCTGAAAAAATGAATGCCTGCGCCAGCTCACCATACCATCCATCTCTCTCTCTTTCTCTCTCTCTCTTTCTCTCTCTCTCCTCTCTCTCTCTCTCTCTTTCTCTCTCTCTCTTTCTCTCTCTCTCTTTCTCTCTCTATCTCTCTCTCTCTCTCTCTCTCTCTCTCTCTCTCTCTCTCTCTCATTTTCTTTCCCTTCACAGGCCCAGACTTGAACCCTCTCCAAAAATGTTTGGGGACTTTTTTTTTTGTTGTTGTTTTTTTCTTCTACTGCTATTTCTCGCCTGGTCAGAAGGATGTCGTATTGTGTGACTGTATTTGTTGTAGTAAAAAAAAAAAAAAAAACACACAAAAAAAAACTTTTAAGGGACATCACCTGCCGAGTAGGAATCTGCTGTTGTTGGAATTTTTTTCTTGTAAATGTCTAGAAACCTCACAGACGTTGGCGTGCATTTGTTTTTTTTTGTTTTTTTTTCCGTCTTCAGTGCAAAAAGAAAATGGCTCACACTTTTCTTTTCCTGTACATTATTATTGGCCTTATTTTTTAAATTTTTTTCTTAAAGGAGGGGACAAAGTCTCAGATTTACAGCATTAGCTCTTTATTAGGATTCTTTTATCCGGAAAAATTTTTGATTAAAACGTTCTCTCGGATTAAATCACTGCCCCTTTAATAATGTTAAATTCATGTGGTCATATTAGAGCATGTGATTTTATAACTATCTGAACTTTCAAAACGCACCCAATTGTCCGAAACCCCAGTGCCTTTAGACAGGACCGTGTTGGTGAATCTGGAAGATTTTGTCCCCTGCTGTTTCTTGAGCCCCGTTTCTACAACTGGTTCCCAGTTAGCTCTGGATCCCCGACAGCACCATCCCTCCAACTGTGAATCCGAATTCGGCCTGGAAATCCTGTTTACGCCTCTTTACTTGGCCTGAGTTGCACTCTTGCTTAAATAATCCTCGAAGAGTCTCTTAGAAAGGGAGGGGAAAGCAGCGAGCCTGAGTGTGTCCCAGATTATTTCACTAGCCATTAAATTCTGTATCTGGCTAAATGCAAAACTTTAGTCCAGTGCCAAGTAGCTAGGACTGTGGTTTTTCTTCTTCTACAGTGATGTGCTGCAGACGCAGAAGCAGCTAACCGAACCGTCAAGTGTATTTTCTAGTTCAGTGTCTTGGTAGAAGAGAGCTGTTTGGTGTTGCCACACGATGGCGCTATTGTGCATAGGAAAGTATTTGGTTCTCAGTATTTGCAGCGTTCGCACCCTGCTAAGGACGCGAGTGTTGAGGAAAGGCGGCCTGTCGTCTTTCTCAAGACCACGCCATTGCATTTGTTCTTTTTTTGTTTTGTTTTTTTGTTTTTTTTCCCCCCACCTTTCCAGTCCGTTAATCCGAGTCCATTCTTGGAGAAATTTCCACTCGGTTTTTAACATCAAGTGTTCAGATGGAAAGGCCGCAGTTTTTTCTGTGGATTAAAAAAAAATGCACTTAGTGAGGATTTTCTCTCGGATAATCCCCGCAACATCATCAGAGCTGTAAATGAAGCTGGAGGCCCCTCGTCCAGCTGCCACGAGACGAAGATTGTGAATGTTCTAGTGTGGTTTAATGTGTTAGTCTTGAGAAAGAAAGGCTTCTGATTGATTTGAGTTTTAAAATAAGCCAGATGTTGGTATTGCTCTTTCAGTACTAAGATCGGGATAGCCCTCTTCTGGTGTTCTAATGATCAGCGATGGTTGTTCTGTTTTGTTTTGTTTTTCTTTTCTTTTTTTTTTTTGAGTGCGTGTGTGTTTAAATTATGGACAGTTTGTCCCTCAAGTGGTCTCAGAACGTTAATGTCCGCATATGGTGTAGTTAACCGGTCTGCGGACGAAAAAAAAAAAAGAGAAAATTTCAAGTGAAAAGAAGAAAGCACTTGTTTGCGTTCTTTGCCCGATGTCATCTCTCTCTCTCTCTCTCTCTCTCTCTCTCTCACTCTCTCTCTTTCTTTCTTTCTTTCTTTCTTCAGACCTTTACCGTGGCTGCATTCTCACTCTGTGAGGTTTTCAAGGAATAAAAGGGTTTTTTTTTCCTGGCATCTCAGAAGTCTTTGTGTTGTTTGCTCTGTGTGATTGGGAAGGATGGAAGACTGATTTGCTTTTGTTTGTTCTTTTTAACGCTCCAAGCTTTGTTTTCGTGAGTCTGGTCTCAGACGGAGGTCACAATGCTGCCTACTGACCACTGGATGGTGGGAGACAAAAATACGTATCTGACCTGCTGACTTTCATTCATGCGGTTAATTGAGAGCAAGCAAAGGACCGTTTAATAGATGCTATTAATCACAGTGTCTTACAAGTGAGGCAGGAGCTGGTGTTTATTACGCCACTGGAGCAGACCGAGTCTCCTCCAACTGACCAGGACAGAGTTTCTCAAACACGTCACAAGTGCAAAGATCATAGTTCATGGTAGAGCGAGCATCACATTCAAATCTCTCTCTCTCTACCTCCTTCTCTCTCTCTCTACTTCTTTTTCTCTTTCCCTCTTCCACTTTTTTCCCTCTTTATCTCTCTCTCTCCCATTTTCTCCCTCTTTCTCTCTTTCTCTCTATCCCTCTTTCTCCCTCTACCTCACCTTCTTTCTCTCTTTCCCTCTCTCTCTCTTTCTATCTCTTCCCCTCTCTCTTTCTATCTCTTCCTCTCTCTCTCTCTCGCTCTTGCTCTCTCTCTGTGTGTGTGTGTGTGTGTGTCTCAACAATTTGAAGATGGGTGCAGGAACAACACTAGCAGAAAGTCATAAATAATAAACAAACCAAAACCTGAATGGAAGAGTATCCAGCGTCAGATAAAGCCGTGACAGGAAAACCTTTCAATACGGTTTAAGACTACTGTTTCAAATTAAAACTAATTTTGGTTTTACTTTTTAATTATTTAAACATGTAACTTGAGAGATCTCCCTAATTACTCTGATCTATCATACTGAAGCCCTTTTTTTTATTTTTATTATTATTATTATTATTATTATTATTATGATCATCATATTAAATGTGTTAAATGTGAATAATGGGTTTACTTGCATATTCAGCTACCCCATTTGCTTTGGTGAGTGGTGTGTGTGTGTGTGTGTGTGTGTGTGTGTGTCTCCGGCCTGGCAGCTCTATTTATAAATGACATTTTTGTACCAAGCTACTCTTAATTGAGTGTCTGGGGAAATGTATTGATAATATTCATCCAGAAGCATGTTCTATAATTTAAAACATTTCTCCACTTCCTATATCTTTAATTGACTTCTCTCTCTGTCTGTCTCTCTCTCTCTCTCTCTCTCTCTCTCTCTCTCTCTCTCTCTCTCTCTCTCTCTCTCTCTCTCTCATATACTCGTTCTTGCCCCCCTCTATCTCTCTTGTACTCGTTCTTGCCCCCCTCTATCTCTCTTGTACTCGTTCTTGCCCCCCCCCTCTCTCATACTCGTTCTTGCCCCCCTCTATCTCTCTTGTACTCGTTCTTGCCCCCCTCTCTCTCTCTCATACTCGTTCTTGCCCCCCTCTATCTCTCTTGTACTCGTTATTGCCCCCCCTCCCCCCCTCTCTCTCTCTCTCTCTCTCTCTCTCACACTCGTTCTTGTCCCCCCTCTCCCCCACTCTCTCTCTCGTACTTGTTCTTGCCCCACTCTCTCTCTCTTTCATTCTTGTTCCCCCCTCACTCCCCCCCACACTCTGGGAAAAAAAATGGTCTCTCTCTCTCTCGTTCTTGCCCCCCCAATCCCCCCACTCACTATCTCTCTCTCTCTCGTTCCCCCCTCACTCACCCCCCCCACATGCACTAACCTGTGATGCATTTATTACAGCACGTTATGTTTAATTCTGGAGTCCCATCTTTCAGAAAGCGTGTTTAATCGGTGAGAAATAATAATTACACATCATGAGCCTCGACTCTGCGACGTAGAGGACTCTTATCAGATGAGAGGAGTTCATATTTAATGCTCTTTTTCTAAAGCTACGTTCACTGCAGGAGCTTTAAATGTCCATTTTTGGAATAATCACATTGATTTTCAACGACATTCGAAATGTCACATTTTCTAGTTGAAACGTCTTTCACAAATACGTTGTGTAACGGTGTACTCCATCACCCATAATGCATCACCTACCATGCTGATTGTAGCACCAGTGACATTTAGCTCTCGTTTTAATCTCCGAATACAGAGAGCAACACCTTTTTATCTGTACGGCTGGGTCCTGATGTCCAGCTAAGCATCAAAGGGATTATGACAATACAGCGCAAAGGAGCCAATTAGCACTAGCATCACTTAACATTTTTACAAATATTTCCATATAAACATTTTTAATGTGTTCCAGGTTGAAGATTTCCTGTAGTCCAGGTGCTGTTTCATGAAAATGTTTCCTCAGAAGAAGGCTTGGCGTGTTTTTGAGCAGAATCATCGGCTCAGGAATGCTGAAGGACTGGATTCCTCCTGTGTTGCTTAACTGATAGTCCCGAGCTGAAACTGAGCGTCAGATTTCTCCAGGAATGGGTTTCGTCCTCCTGGACACTTGGGATCTGTCACTTTTCCTCAGGGGCTGATTGACATGCACATGGGTGTCTTTCTTGGAGTGACTTTTGTCTTTGGGTTTCCTGGAAATCACTTATGCAGAAGGATGTAAAAAAAAAAAAAGTTTGGGTTAAGGTCGAACGGAGGGAACACTTCTGCTCATCTCTGGGGATGAATATTTTTTGAAGTGCCATTTGATCTCAAGTCATGATGTGAATATGAATTACTCTGGGGCAAAGGATTTTAGCTGGATCATTTATTTTCAGCTCTGGCATATTGTGTAGAAAATGGATTGTCTTGCAAAGATAGCTATGAAGTCAGAGGTAACAAATCTCACACCTCCATCATAAGGAGTTATGTAATCTGAGAAATTTCTGTGAATATGTGATTAAAAAGGAAAAGTAAATGAGTCAAATAATGTTGAAAATGATCAAGAAGGAAGCCCAACAACACCACATTTATTACTCAGGTTTAATTGTATTATTAATATTCATATATTTATTAATTCTTTCATTTGAACTGATATAACATTAAAGATGATTGTATTGACTCATGCTCTGTGAACAGATAGATCCTGATGACAGTACTCTCACTGCCTGTTAGCTACCTAGCTCACTACTGATTTGACCTGAAGAGCTTTCATATTTGAAGTCAGAAAGTAAATGAATGAGAAACAATTTGTCTTCTGATGATGTGTTCAGTGGGACTAGGAAGTGAGAAGAACTGAGATTTTACACAGATGGTTAATCTAAATATAAAAACTCTGAGACTGATCTTTGTTAGTGGACTCTTCTGTATCATACCGCAATTTGTAAACAGATTAAATATATACAATTTACATATACACCGATCAGCCATAATATTATGAGCATTGCCAGGTGAAGTGAATAACACTGATGATCTCCTCATCATGGCACCTGTTAGTGGGTGGGATATATTAGGCAGCAAGTGAACATTTTGTCCTCAAAGTTGATGTGTTAGAAGCAGGAAAAATGGACAAGCGTAAGGATTTGAGCTAGTTTGACAAGGGCCAAATAGTGATGGCTAGACCACTGGATCAGAACATCTCCAAAACTGCAGCCCTTGTGGGGTGTTCCTGGTCTGCAGTGGTCAGTATCTATTAAAAGTGGTCCAAGGAAGGAAGAGTGGTGAAGCAGCAGTCAAGGCTACTGTTGTTCAAATTGCTGAAGAAGTTAATGCTGGTTCTGATAGAAAGGTGTCAGTATATACACTGCATAACGGGTCAGGGAGCACCAACACAATGTTAGGCAAGTGGTCATAATGTTATACTGGTGTGTTTCGACCTCATTAACATACTAAGCACCACCCAGCTCTCATGCGTCATCACGTCGCCTGGCTGATTTGCATATTGAGCCCTGCCCTGTGTGGTGAGCATGTTAGTCTATCCAGGCTGGATTCGCTTCAAAAAAAGGGGAGGAAAATAATCCAGCCGGGTTAGAGAGGGAGAGAGAGGGAGAGAGAGGAGGAAGGAGAAGAAGTTTTTCGTCTAACTGTTACACCGAAGAGAAAGGCTGAGGAAAAAGTAGACGGCGGGATCTGTCCTCCCGATCAGGACGACGCGTTATGGACGCTTTAAAATCGGCGGGCCGGGCGATTATCCGGAGTCCCAGCATCGCCAAGCAGTCATGGGCTTCAGGAAGGCATAAAAGTGAGTTTTAATAAGATCACAAACGTGATATTGTTGTGTCCTGGTGAGCAGGAAGGTTGTTGCGGGTTGTCTCGGTGTAGCTGACGGGCAAGTCCGCGAAACTTTCTTTTCTTTTTCCGGTCCGTGTTTCCATGTTTTTGCTTCTGTTAGGTTTATCAGGATTAAACAAACAAACAAACTGTCACAGCTCGCTACGAGTTAACTGCAATTATTGCTTATTATTATTATTATTATTATTATTATTATTATTATTATTATTATTAACTTTCAAGTTACTTTATTTGAACCCAGGAACACCTTGAAACAAGAAGACGTTGATGAAATCCTTTATTACATTGTTATAACAGTGAAACCAGTCATGAAAAAGCGAGATAGAGAAAGAACTGTCTGACGTGTGAGTTAGCCGCAATGCTAACTCACACGTCAAGTGGGGCACAAGCTCTAAGCTTTACTACTTTACATACACGAAGGAACCGAGTCCGTGTATCAGTGTCATTTACTGTGTCTGTAACCAAACACTGCTTCTACACCGATAAATAACTTTTACAGAGGTACAACTGCTCCAATTACTTACAGTTTAACGCTAACGTTACGTTTCGGTTGCCATGGTTCCCGTGAATTCACTTAATCAGATCTTATGGGAATATGAGTGTCTGAGACTGTTCCCTGAATCTCATGCACTTCCTTTCTATTTCTATATGTTTTTGTTGTTTTTTTTCCCTCCGTCATCTCGCAGGCCACGTCAGCGAAGACATAGAAAAGTATGTATACGGCTGCTGGAGTGAAAGCTCTGGAGTGAGCTCCATGGGTGTGTAGTAAACCCCCGGTGTGCTCAGGCGGTGTGTTGCCTAGCAGTTTTCAGGGGGAAGGCTAACCAACACACACGCTTGAAAAGTAGAGAAGTCGCCGAGTGACGTCACGGACTGATTTGCATATTCATCGACTCGCCGCGGTTATTTGCATACCAGTGCGTGTGACGTAAAGGCGTTCTTCTTCTTCTTCTTCTTCTTTTTCTTCTTCTTCTTCTTTTTCTTCTTTTTCTTCTTCTAGAGGTTTTTACTTTTTTTTACTAGAAATCAGTATAGTAAGGGATAGATTATGACTTAGTAAGCCGTAGTGATAGGAAGTTGCCCCCCCCCCCCCTTCCCAGGTATTTAGTTCATTTCAGCAGAATATAATTTCAGGGTTACATGCTAATAACCCATTACCTCGACACATCTACTTCCACAAACATTTAGAATTAGACAAAACTTTAAATCAATCAAGGCCTAAACAAGACGGACAAGAACATTTATTTTTCAGAAAATGTTCATTGCACATGTCTTTTGATAATTTTATGTTGGTTCCTAACTATTATACATTACATTACCATTATTGACTGTAAGATACCGATCCAGGAAGTGGTCACGTGATGAACAAACGCACGACTCGGGCTCGGGAGATGAACGAATAATTTCTGTTTCTGCCACGAACATAATAGTCGAAGCCTATGAGGCTGTCACGTGATGAACGTACGACTCGGGAGATAAACTAATCATGTTTCCTGTACAGAACCTATAGGATGTTGTGCATGTTCGGTCAATACAAAATGAACGGATCGCTCTCTGAGACGACTCGTCGTTCCTGAGTCATATTAAGGATTCATTTAAAATGAACGACACATCACTAGTGTCATGTGATGAACGAACAACTCGGAAGATAAACTAATCATGTTTGCCGTACAGAACCTATAGGATGTTGCGCATGCGCGGTCAATACAAAATGAACGGATCGCTCTCTGAGACGACTCATTGTTCCTGAGTCATATTAAGGATTTGTTCAAAATGAACGAATTGTTCACTAGTAAGCTAGTGTTTTCACCTCGGTAGAGATGACACCATACACGATACTCAATAACAAAAACTGAAGCAACTTTTTCCCAAAAAAACAGTCAAAGTAACCGTGATGACATTTTCCCCAGGTTCTAATGTTTGATTTGAGCGGTCATGCTGATTTGACGCTGCTTGCTGAACCATGTGGTGTCCGTGTTTCTTGAGTAGGCATTCCGACCTTTCAGTTTAGGAATTGCGAGTTACAACCTCCTGTCGATTGCAGCAACAGGCTCACTCAGGCTTTTTACACACTCATGCTGAGTTGATTGAACCTGCTCTCAACTTGCATAATAACCAGCAGTTGTGAAGAAACCCCCCAAAAAATGATGTTTGTCGAGTTAACAAGTAACCACTAAGCTCAAAGTCTTCAGTCCCGAAGACCGTCTCATGTCTGGACACATTTCAGCTTTACTTCTGAGGGTTAATTATCACCGAAACGTAACGTATCAAATACACGTCTCCATTCTGCATCACCTTGCAGGAAGAACTATTACCAGAGCTACTGTTATAGAAAACGTATCAACACCTTCTAACCCATTCATCTACTCCTGCATTGTACCTCAGACCGAACACCAGGAACCACGGTTGCTCTTGATTAATCGGAGGACGAGTTAATTAGCTTGGCTGTCCTGCTTACTCACTGTGGAATTTTGTAATCCATGGATGACAGACACAACACATCAGTGTTGCTAGGCAATGCGCTTTTTGTCCTTCAGAGCAGGACAATGATTTTACTGAGGAGAGAGGTGTGAAAGCGTGCATGATTATTTCAATATGCTACGTTTTTATAATCCTTGTATCTCCATTCCAACTCGCAGCCATCCGTCGTGAGGACGAACGTAGCGACGTGGAACTGCTGGGTCGATACGGCTGTGTGGTCGCCGGCTTGGAAAACACAGCCGTCCCACAGGATTCGGCTTTGATCTTGATGTGTCTGTGTTCACACTCCAAACAGAGATGCATTGCTTTAGTCATGCTGCAGCAGCCTTTCACAGAAAAATCTCCACCGTGCCAGGAGCTTAGCTGCCTGCCGTCTCTTTTGTTTGACTTTGTAAAGGGTTCTCTGACTGTGCAGCCTGTTGCCAGCACGTGCGCCGCTTTTGGGTGGCACCCGATGTTTTTCTTAGCGTGTATTGATCTATGCTGATGAATGAAGTTTGTATCAGAACAGATCGTGCCTAATGGAAATGACGGATACTTCCCCGTGTATTAAGACCTCTGTGTAGATTGTTAATAGTGGGTGGAGCTAGAAAGTGGCACGAATACAGGAAGAAGATGGCAGCTTTTCGATGATATCCGTCAGGTAATTTTAAGACCTCCATACACTCTGTATGTAACAAATAGCTACATCAGTGTCATGACACTCAGTGGCTATAGACCTACTTCTTCCACAAAAACTCCTTGTATGTAGCAACCAATCAGAGGCGTAGTACACTATATTGCCAAAAGTTTTGGGACATCTGCCATTACATGCACATGAATGTAATATGGAGTTGTCCCGCCCTTTGCAGCTATAACAGCTTCAACTCTTCTGGGAAGGCTTTCCACAAGGTTTAGGAGTGTGTTTATGGGAATTTTTGACCGTTCCTCTAGAAGCGCATTTGTGAGGTCAGATGCTGATGTTGGACGAGAAGGCCTGGCTCGCAATCTCCGCTCTAATTCATCCCAAAGGTGTCCTATCGGGTTGAGGTCAGGACTCTGTGCAGTTCCTCCACACCAAACCCGTTTGCATTGAATGACCTCTTTATTGTGAAATGCATACAAACGTTTATAATGACTGATTATTACTGTCATTGTGACCAAATGAAGCATTTCTCTTTTTTTAGACTGTATGCTGAAATTCTGTCCACATCCAGCAGTGGCATACTTTTGTGGACCTGTTTTGACTTGCCAGCTCTCTATATATTGCAGCACTGCTGTGGTTTTATACAGTAGCAATACCCTTTATCTCCTTCATCAGTGCTAGTTCCTGACCACAGCACTGCCCTGAACTGGATATTTTTTTAACTGACTGGTTATCACTCCAGCGTAGACGCTGAGATATAAAGTCCTGTACCTTATACACCTGAAATATTGTTTCAGCGCTGTGTTTGCCGCATGCCGTATGACCTGTTTCCGGCACATGAAGCAGGACGTGTGTTTGCGGTGTTCCAGTAGACAGCAGCTTTGCAGCAGCCCGTAGCACTCTGTCATGAGTCAGTCTGCTCTAACAGGAAATATTCCACCACAATGGTTTCACATGTCTAAGAATATTCGTCTTTTTTAAACTGTGTCTTGAAAAAATCTGGTCATTCATCAGCATTGTTGTCATTCTAGCTGAGAACGATTTCATAGATCACAGCAGTGTGTACATTTAGATCAGATTGTTTGCTAGCTAACGTCTTCATCTAACCGGTTTGTTAGCTGCCTTTTTTATTTGAAAAGAATAGCGACTTTCTGCTTAAGTGGCTCATTACGAAGCTCTGTATATAAATAAATAAACATTCCAAGCCACGTGGGAGTTTTAAAAAATTTATTTGTGTTTTTTCAATCTGATAATGTGTCTTACTCGTCCAAATTTTATCCGACTGGATACGTTAATGAATCAATGAATTATATTCAGAAGCTTTATATCATTTCTGTCAGGAAAAAAAAAATCACCTCCTAAATTTTTTTCTTTTCTGATCTCCACCTTTTTCTGGCTGCCAAGATTCCAGTTTCGGTCGGCTGCCAGATTCCTGGTTTCTCCACCGTACTGGAGCCACAGGCCATTAGCAGGAAAGTGAAACCCACTGTAGCATCACGACTCTGACAGCTCGGCACTTCCAGGCTTGTCAGCAGGATCCTAAATTGCTGTGGTACACTGCCTTCCTCCTTATTAGCATTTTTTTGTTTAGGCCATGGCCTTTCAGCTTTTTGAGCTGTTGAGACGTATATATCAACACTTCACACTTGTACTGTATATACACAGTCGTGCTGTAGGTTAATCAGTAGCATCGTCTTCTAATATCCGCTTCGAAACTGGCTGAAACATTGACTTGTCCTTGGTGTGGAACCTAGAAACTGGCACTTCCATGAAGCTTAAGACATCTTGATGTATGGAGATGCCATATTGCAAGAACGTCGCAACATTCTATAATTAGGAGTATATACACTATATTGGCAAAAGTTTTGGGACATTTGCCTTTACATGCACATGAATGTAATATGGAGTTTGCAGCGAAAACAGCTTCAACTCTTCTGAGAAGGCTCTCCACAAGGTTTAGGAGTGTGTTTTTGGGAATTTTTGACCATTCCTCTAGAAGCACATTTGTGAGGTCAGTCACTGATGTTGGACGAGAACGCCTGGCTCGCTCGAATTCATCCCAAAGGTGTTCTATGGGGTTGAGGTCAGGACTGTGTGCAGGACAGTCAAGTTCCTCCACACCAAACTCACTCATCCATGTCTTTATGGATCTTGCTTTGTGCACTGGTGTGCAGTCATGTTGGAACAGGAAGGGGTCATCCCCAAACTGTTCCCACAAAGTTGGGAGCATGAAATTGTCCAAAATGTCTTGGTATGCTGAAGCATTAAGAGATCCTTTCACTGGAACTAAGGGGCAGAGCCCAACCCCTGAAAAACAACACCTGAATTCAATGATTTGGAGGGGTGTCCGAAAACTTTTGCCAATGGGTATATAAAGACCTGACCAGATATTCTGTAAAAAAAAATTTTATTTAATTTAAAAAATGCTTAATTATTGAACCATCTGTCACATGTTCGTGCTTGACAGATGTGATGTCCAGAAAAAACCAAGCTTTACTGAATCTGTTTTTAGCTCGTATCCTTGCTGTAGCAGCGTGAGATCAGATTCTCGTTAAAAGATTTAACCACCTCACTTTCTGAATGAAAACTTACTGATATGCATGAATTCAACTGAAACATAAATAAAACCTTGGCTAAATTTGATCACGGATTCTATCATAACGTGTTCATCACACAAGGAAGATCCTCTAAAGATGACATCTGAGGAAAAGTACGAATGTTTCGTCATTGCTGTTAGTCGTCCTGAGAGTATTGCATCGTGCCTCGATGTCGTGGTGTTGGCGGCTTTGTAGACGCGTGTCATATCGGCACTGACGCTCTCAGACTCTCCCTTTGTCGCTGCTGGTGAGAATATCAACACTCATCCAAAGAATTTTTTACATTTGTGCAGCTGTATAAAGCATGTGATGCCCTCTGCCTTCAAATTATTCCCGGCTGTTGCTCATATATTGGCGTCCTAAACAGTTAAACCGGTGTTTGAACCTTTAGCTGCCTTTAGCGCATTTTCAGGCGGCCATCTTGCTCAGAAGCACCGTGACGTGGAATTTAGTGTAAAAGGGATTGTTCAGCATACTTGCTTCCTCCCAGACAATCAGGATGCAAATTACCTCCTTCCTTCTTCCCGTGTAACTGTCACATCCTTAGTGGTAATGCTGCACATCCAAACTCCAGTGAGGATTTAACTCTTTCATTTCAATCTGATGATATGATGAACACTTGGTTGCCATCACTCTGTTTAGTTAAACCATTGCTGGATGGATGTAGTTACAGATAATGTGATTTTAAGCGGTTTGAGGCTCATCTTGACTTGCTTATCTATTCTTATCTGATATTTTAAGATTAATACACCTCTAGAAATCTGGAGTCCTTGAACTTTTTTTTTTTTTATTTTGAAGGGGGAAAAAAACTCTTCATAGCACTTGGACAGGCTTCTTGACTTCCTTAATTATCATTAAAATAAACCATAAATAAACAAATCCAGTCTCTTCAAACCATCTTTAACTTTTCCTGTTTGTCCCGGTGCTTAAGAACAAACCCCCCCACTACATTTCACGTACACTTTTAGTTTCAGTGGCATCATTCGCCAAGATTCTTGCTTAATGACTGCAAGATTTGGGGATTTTCTGTGGTGAGGTTTTATATTGTTCTTTGGGGTTTGACTTCACTCTGGAAAGAGCGATCGAAGAAAGCGTAAATAACGTGTTTTTTAAAAATACTTGGCAACTGAATATGAGGCACATGGTATGTGAAACACATCACCAGAGGATAAACAAATGGCAGAAGTGGGAGTGGTCTGCGACTCCCATGTCTAATTGTACAACTGGACGCCAGTTCTCGAGAGATCTGACCTGAGCTCTAATCCCATATTTAAACAGAGAAGGGGAAGCTCTGTGGTTAAGGTGTTGGGGTTATGAGTTTAAATCCCAGGATCACCAATCTGCCACTGATGAGCTCCTGTTCAAATAAAAAAAGGAAAAAAAAAAGAATATAAGTCACTCGGGATGAAGGCGTCTGCCAAATGTAATGCAGACGTAAACATTTCTGTTAAATGTTTCCTACGTTACCCATTGACTTTCCTGCTGATAGTGGTGCCACTGGGAATTCATCCTTAGCAGTTTAGTGCTTCAGCCTGTCCACCTCCTTATCCAGCAGGTCTGTCGACTGTCTGAGTAACCCAACGTCACTGCGGCACTTTCTGGCCCGACGTTCTCACCGACGCCTCCGCTACATTTCCCATCAATACAACTTTCATTTAAATCGGTGAGTCAGGAAAGAAGAGCTTGCTCATTTCGGTTTTTGAAACCTGACTGGTTTTCTGTTCCTGTTATTCTCACAGGAATAATGAAAATGCAACGGCAACAAAGACACCACAAACACTACACACACACCACAGATATTTCAGTAAAAACAGATTGTAATGTGCTCCAGGGTGGATTTCCGTGCATGACAGTCCTGAGTGGGCAACTGCACTGAAATTAAAAGCTAAACCAACTGTCTGACTGACTAATGAAAGACCAGGGCACACCGTCTCTTCTTCTCTTACGGTATCATTTTCATAGAGCTAGCTTTTTAGGTTAGCGCCTGAGCCAAACCTTTAGCATGTTGGGTTTTTGAGGAGTCTCAGGAACTGCAGCAGATGTTTGTGATTATCATCTTGATGTATGGAATATTTCCGTTCAGGAGACTTAAGGCTCGTGAAATCCACCTAGAATTCTGATGGAGTTATTATTTTTAGTTTATAGACAATTATTCTGATGCCCTTCACCCTGGTTCTGGTTTATACTGGGTTTGGATTTCCTGCTCGGTGGAGACTGGTTCCAACTGCACACTCTGAAATTTATGATCTGCTGGAGATATCTTCAGCACTACAAACTTTCACATCCATATTGTGTGTGTGTGTGTGTGTAAAAGTGTAAGTGGTTAAGAGAGTGAGTGAGCGAGTGTGTGTGTGTGTGTGTGTGTGTTTGGACTGGGAGTTTCAGTGTCAGGGAGAGATCTCAGACAGGAAGAAAGCTGTTTCTCCGAACGATCTCTATTGATCGTATTAAGCGTTTTATTTTGGGCGAGATCGTACACTCCACAATTGGCTGAAGCCCTGGAATTGGAGGTTGGTCAGTTTTTAGAGCTATAAATGATTTTATTGCTTTAAAGTGCACGGTGTGATTTGATTTCCTTTTAAAATAAAAGTCATGGAAGCACAAAAGCGCAACGTCTGGATTAATTTCCACAACAGAGAATTTATTAAAGACCTTCACACTTTAGAAACTTTTCCAAGATATAATAACATACTGTAAAAGTGCCGCAAAAGTATACCGTATTTGTTTATTTAGTAAATGTAGTTCATCATCTGTGTATATTCAGAAATGGTGTGTGCGAGTGCTGCGAAAGAAATAACGTCACTTTTTAACGCCACTTTTCCCAAACACATCAGTAGTTCTGTTTTCCAAGCCCTGAAGTAGTACAAATTGTTCACCTGGGGCTATTTAGAGCAGCTCCCCAGCCTTCAGATCCCATTAAAAGCAGCAGGATATTTATAGGAGGCTTTACTCAGGTCCTGCGAGCGTATCGGCTTTTCTGCTCCGTCTCATGTCTCCGTCCTCCAGGCCTCTTCACTACTACGTGCCGCTGTAAGTGTCTGATTTACACATTACACTCGCTGATTACGCGCCGCTGAATTCTCAAAGCTGACCGGTCAGAAGAATTTCTATGGTTTCCCGCGAATTTCTATGGTTTCTATATTGTTTCTATGGTAACAGCTAAGGCACTTGTACTATAGAAACGCCACATCAATGAATAGGGGGAAAAAAGGATGTAATTGTTGATGTGGTGATTTTATTATTTTTTGTCAATCGTAGTTTTTGGTAAAAATAAATGAAACACTTGAGGATGTGCTGTTGGAGGAAAATAATAAAAGTGAGTGTGGTAGCTATAATGTCTGACCTCGTTATCCTGCCTCAGTGCTGGTTATTTTCCTAGAAAAGCACTTCTAATAATAGTGTTTCAGCCTTTAGTGGAGGATTTAGTTTGAAATTGGAGTTTTTTTCTGGTTTTAAACTGGGAATTCCATCTCTAGAGAGTTTAAGAAATCACTTGAGACTTGTGCAATTCAAGACGTTTCATTGAAATCGTTAAACAAAAAGCAAGAAGAACACAAAGGAGTGATGTCATCAGAACGGGACTTTGAGACCGTATTTCAGGAAATGCAATTAACGTTTTGGTGCTTTGGGAATCAGGTTTCGGAAAGAAACGAGAAATAACGTTACTGCAACACGGGAACGAACGAATCTAAGCACCGAGCTTTCGAATTGAATCCTATTTCAAGTAGTTAATGTTTCCATCCTGAAATGCTCCAAGTTAGATCTCTTGCCTGGATGTTTTTCAGGCAACTCAGCACATGCCTGCGTGTTGCACAGCAGCTACACACTTTAATATGAAAGGTTTTTGAGGAAGCCTGAATTATTTATCCGGACTAACACATGCATAAAGAGGCCCTTTAAGCACGCTGTAAATCTGAGGGCTTTAAATGTGTTGCTTGTGGTTGTAACTAGGGCAGAGATGGAGCAAGAGGAAAACATGGCTGCTTTCACCAAGTGCTTTTAAAAACCGCTCTGATGTCGCATTTAGGGCTGAAACACCAGCTGTGAGTGTGAAACCATGAGTCGTGTATGCCACTTTTTTTTTGCAATTTTACATCCATCCATTTTCTATACCTGCTTATCCTACTACTGGGGCACAGGGACCTGGAGCCTATCCCAGGAGACTACGGGCACAAGGCAGAGTACACCCTGGACAGGATGCCAGTCTATCACAGGGCCCAGTCACACACACACGCTACGGACAATTTAGAGATGCCAATCAACCTACAATGCATGTCTTTGGAGGCACGGGGAGGACATGCAAACTCCACACACACATAGTGGAGGTGGGAATCGAACCCCTAACCCTGGTGGTGTGAGGCAAACATGCTAGCCACTGTGCCCCCCCGGCGATTTTACAAATTAAATCAAAATCAATTAAACTCTGTGATATTTTTAAGCACGGAGCTTAAAAATTACAACTGATGTTCATCTTCAATTCACGTGTGTTGACCGAGTGCTCACTGATTTGGAATTCCAGGACTGAATACACGGCTGTACTGTCCTTTTTGACATTTAAGCTGTCTTTTTGGCAACATTTATTGATCACTCGTCCGACGGTCAAATTACCCATGTCGGGCAAGTCAGGCGTGCGATTTTCTCACCCCTGGTATTCTCCATATTTTTTTTTAAATGCACTTGTGAGACATCTGGGATTTTAGCACCACATTTACTGTGCTGTAAAAGACACAATTATCACAAAAGTCACAACAATATAATAAGTGGAGCTTGTTAAGACGGATCCGCCGTAAGTAAATGTCAATCTGATGAGGTTTTGTATGAGGGTATGTTTATTTATTGACAAGGTGCATAACTTTCAAGAGAGAGAGAAATCTTTTAACGTAACTCTAAACGGATAAAAACGGATAAAACCTTATAAGAAATTGTAAAAGAGTACAAAGAGTTTTGTTAGAAGTCCACACTCTTGTTTTTGCCGAACCGACTGTACAGCTTTGCTCACGTTAATGTCGACGGTGCGGAATTTCTGCTGGAATGGGATTAGTGGCTCCGAGCAGGAGCTCGAGCTTCTCCCAGACTTATCCGAATACCATCTCTAAAGAGCTAGCATGGGATTAAAGGTCGTCTCCGTCGTGCGTATGTTTACCTCGTAGGTCTGTCTGAAATATTACACCCTCGCTTCCATGTAATTAATTGTACTTTGTAGGTTTTCATTTCAGGCACAGCTTAAAGCTTTGTCACGTGTATTAAGAAAACACTAGCTCTGTCTTTAATCCCGTCACAGAGGTTATGGAGATTACGTTTTTTCAGTCTGATGAAGTTCACGGCAAAACGTGGTCACTGTGGTAAAAGTCAGCGATTGTTATCGGATTATTAATAACATCTGACGTTTAACAGAGGGCTTTTTTCTTAACATGCTGTATTTTGTCTTTTTTTTTTATCTTGAAGAGGAAGAGAATATGAGGAGCTGTTGAGGGAACGTGTCTAGCGGAACGAATGTTCACGATCGTCCCCTCAACAGCCTCTCATATTCTCTTTCTCTTGAAGATAAAAAAAAAACCCGTGGTGTTTAATTCATTCTTCAACAAGTCGTCTTTTATTTTGTCAACTCTCTCTCTCTCTCTCTCTCTCTCTCTCTCTCTCATATAGTCCTCCATCGCTGGGAAACTAAGCACTAACCCCTGAGACTCCTTCTTTTCTCCTCTCCCAAACCGCCACATTAACATATTTATAAACTGACGAATAAACACACTTCCGTGATGTGAAGGTGTATTAATATCTGTTTGGAGCTGTGTTGGCATTTGATTTGTGAAAAATATTTGTAAAGCAAAAAATAAATAAATGAAGTTAAGGTTCAGCTTAGAAGTACTAATCCTGTTACGCAGGGTAATGAGAATGGTGGATGAGATAGCAGTACAGGAGTGTGTGTGTGTGTGTGTGTGTGTGTGTGTGTGTGTGTGAGGCGTATCGGGTTGTGCCGAGCTGAAAGTGGCATTGTGTGTGGAGCGGTTGGAAGACGGAGATGTGCAGGTGGGCTGATGGCCACACACAATGCCCCATTCACCATCTGCCATCATTCCTGCGCTCCTGCCTCCTTCTCGTTTATCACCCGCTCTCTCTCGGTTTCCCTTCACCGCTCGTTATTTCTCCCGATAGCAGCCCGCAGCGTGGATAAGAAGACGCCGCCGCTCGTTCAGCGCTTCTCCTCTTTCTGTGGTCACTGACCTCGCATGCGGATTCCGGGAGGAGTCGAGTTCCACTTCCGTTCTCTCCCACTAGTCTGATTTCATCAAACGTGGGATGTTCCTTCCTGCGCTACTCCTAAAACAAACAGATGGAGGATGAGTCGTAGATGGTTTTCTGGCCAGAGTCTAAAGTTAGAGTCGTGGTCTGGATTTTATACCGTTTGTTTGCAGTTTTGATCTCCATTGTGTGTTTGTGTGTGTGTGTGTGTGGAATCAGAAGCAGTGTGCAGTAATTGACTCGCACTCCTGATGACCTCTCCATGCTCCGTTTCACTAAAACCCATTACACACTGACCATGTGCTTGTCTTGCTTTATTACATTAGAAGCCTGTGATCATTTTATTTGTGATGGAGTGTGAAATGCAGTTAGTGGGTAGATTGCTTCGTGTAGTGTTTGTGTGTGTGTGTGTGTGTGTTTTCTTGAGTGGGATTTCCTCCATAGATTCATTTCCTCACAGCCAACAGAGTCGTGTGTGTGCGTGCGTGCGTGTGCGTCCCCTCAGGGATTTGAGGAAAACACCTGCTCCTCTCCACCTGCCCTCTCCGGGTTTGATGTGTGTGTGTGTGTGTGTGTGTGTGTGTGTGTGTGTCTTCATCTGACTTGTTGACTGATACACACCCACTGAGCTAAAAAATGAAATGTTGCTCAGAGCAGCAGGAAGTCTGAGCTGTTGTTTGGCCTTCTCGATTTTTGCCGTGATTTCTCTCACTCGGCTCAGTGACTCAAAAGAACCTCACGTCCACTAACACGCCCTCAGTTACACATGATAGCACTCCACCTTGTATACACACACACACACACTGAGCACAACGCTTTCATTTCCCACCTGATCCCGGATTTCAGGGCCGCCACAGGGGGAGACTTTGATGTGTGAGGACGAGTCTCGGGTAAAGGAAACGGCTAAAACCTGTGATTTATCTCCGCTCTCTTTCTCAACATTCAGTCAGAGTTTGATCTTGACTCTTAAATGAACGAGTGAGGGCGAATGAGTGTGCATCAATCCACTAAAGCTTAACTGAGAGAGAATTCCAGAAATGGGGAATCTGCTGTCAGAGCAAAGCAGACTTTTTTTTTCCAGGTACATTTTTGCTAAGAAACATGCTTAAGAAGCTTGTTCTTTGTCACTGAAAGATGAAGCCTCTGATCCAGACTTTTAACCCATAAGAGCACAAATACATCATCCTTCTTTAAAAGAGCAATTTTTATTAGAAATATTCACAATATTCTAGTGGGAACAGATACTTTTAAATCTTTGTTAAATGTGTAAAAGGTAAAGTTTTCTAATAGTTATAGGTTCGAATTAAACTGAAAAAAACTTTGCTATGATATTCCAGGTGGATACCAAGCTCCGCATGTTGGTTTCTAAGGTGTTGCTAAGTGGTTGCTATGGTATTCCAGGTATTCTCCCCCTATGTTTACCTATGGAAAATAATGATATTTGGAGTGCTGGAGCCATGCAGCAACCGTATTCCCAGTCTTTCCTAAAAGTACTCTCAACCTCAGTAACAACAATAATAATAATAAGAGGAATGGGATAATAAGGAACAGTATGTAGGCTCTGTAATGATCAGTGTAGGTATAGATCTACTTTTAAACCTTACAGACCGATTCAACAGCGACTAATCAGCACATTTAAGCCAAGCCAAGCTTCCGTAAAGCAAAAATAAATAAATAGAATATATCAATGAGCCGAGAAGAAAATCAGTACGTGCTTGAAAATGCACTACTTGAAGCGAGCCGCTGCTTCCTGACTTTCAGCCACACAGCTGTTCGATCATGTTTTATTTATATACTCATACATACAGCTTATATAACGCTTATGTCTTATTGATAGATTTGCTTGTTTTATTGATGGCGTGTGTCAGAACGTGTCGCTCAAGGTGGCTTCGTTCAAAGTTAATGTGGCGGTGATGGTTCGGAGCGGAAGTTCGAGATCAAATCCCAGGACTGTCACTGCTGTGCTTTTGAGATGCTAACATCTGTCCTCTGACTACATTCATCATCATCATCATCATCATCGTCGGCCAAAATAATGCTAATAAGCGGATGTTACGGAGTAAAACTTCTCTGTGACCTCTACTGGAAATAAAATGCTGCAAGAAGCGATCTCTGGGGACCAAGCACCATTTTCTTCTCTATTCCCTGCCAGGTTACATAGAACGATAAAAAGACCGAACAGTATTATTTATGCTTCATCATGATAGCTCAGTGATAAGCTGGTCAAATACTTCCTGAAGTGACTGGCTAATTGTGGCTGTGTCTTCTAAGTAACCCAGTCATCATTATAAATTCATTTACGCAACAGTATAACAAATTTCTGCTCGGTCAGACTTCCTGAACTTATCCTCACCCCTTGTGTTTAAACCAAGTTCGAGAGGGATATTCCAAAAAACGTTAGATTGCATGTGATTTGGTTTTTTTTTTCTTTCCCCTAACGGTATCAGTAATGGCATTTAAGAATGTTATTCAGTGGACCAAAGAGCACTGAATTATAGAGAAGGGGCTGATTGGCGTCAAGACTTTGACCTTGTTTTGGCCCGAAGTGATTCTGCTCATTAGAGCAAAACGGAGAGGGGAAGAAAAAAGAGACAGCGAGAAAGGCAATGTTCCTGGAATTATATATATTTTTTTACCTCGTGAGCCGGACAGATTCTGTTTGCGCCACTCCGGACGGGTTAAAGAATCAGTCATTGGTTTATTCTGTACTTAATAAATAAAACGTACAGAAACATGGATGAATTGCCGGATAAAAGAACAGAAAAACGAGTGATGGAATTCCACTACAGTTATTTCAGTGTCTTATCTTCATCACTTTATTGCTTTGTATTACATTTCCTAACACACCTGAAATAAATTTCACATTTCAGTGTTCAGCAGCCAGTCATGGAGGACGGAGTGTAGCGAGCGGAGAAACCGAGGCCCGGCGTTTTTGTGTCTTTTGTGCACGGGAAGCGCGCCTGAGGTTAAATGGGGTCTTTGTGGAATCAAAAGGGATTGTGCTGGAAGAGAAGCGCTGATTGAAGTGCGTGCACGTGGCGCTGTGCGTTGTTTCATATGTAGATGGTTTTGCTTGTCTTGCACTCCTGCGCTTCAGCGGTTAGCATTGCAGATTTCACCAGCCGATTTGTTGGTGCAGGAGTGGAGCTGGATTTCATTTCATCCTGGAAGGAGGACACGTGAAAATAAAAAAAAAAATAAGATAAATAAAGACCATCACTTTTTTTTTTGTGGCATGATCTGATTGTGTTATTAATTTACTTCTACGTTTTTAAAATGCATTAAACCGATCTTTTTTTGGTTTCCGCAGAGCTCCCGGAGAACTGGACGGACACGCGCGAGACCCTGCTGGAGGGCATGGTGTTCCAGCTCAAGTATCTCGGCGTCACGCTGGTCGAGCAGCCAAAAGGAGAGGAACTGTCAGCCGCCGCAGTCAAGAGGATTGTTGCCACGGTGAGATCCCCATGGAAATAACCCCTGACCTCACAAAATGCCCAGAAAGGGCCGCTTTAAGGCTACGGGGCAGAGTTGAGGCTAAAGATCAAAATCATGTGTCGGAATCAGGCTCAGAAATGAATTCTTCCTTTTTTGACAATAATTTTCAATTTAAAACATATAAGAACACTATTGCATATAACATTTCAGGGAGAAAAAATAATTATTAAAAATGATACAGAATTATTGGCACCCTTAGAAATTCATATGTGATGCAGTCACATTTTTTAAATTAATATCCATTAATTTAATAAATCAATTTAAATATTACATATTACTTGGATTGTGCAAACAAAATAAATAAATAAAAAATAAGGACGATTTTTTTTTTAGGGTCTGAATAATTCTGCTGCATGTACGCTGCATGATATTGATTTAAAGGTTTTTTGTTACATATAAAGATATGTTACAAGTACATATCTTTGTTGGAGAAAATATAAATATCTTGTACATTTGTTTTGAGTGGAAATTTGTAATGTCTCCTATGAAAGGTGCCAATAATTCTGTCTCCAGCAGTTTGTCATTCAGGATTCGTCAAATTTCCTCTTCACAGGTTTTTCCCCTCCCGTGTCGTACACAGTGGCTTGCGCAGTAGTAAAAGTGTGCAGTCCAGATCAAACAGCATTAATGGTGTTAAAATAGCCACAACCTTTTCACTGGCCTTTTCACTGAGTCACACCAAAGCACACACTCCTCCCCGACAACATGAATGTGCAGTTATAACACATCTGTCTCTCTCTCTTTCTCTGTCTATATATATATATATATATATATATATATGTATGGGTATATATGTATATATATTTGACTCTCTCTTTGATTGCTCGCCTCTTTCTTTGTTTCTCTCTTCCATTGTCTTTTTATCTGTCTGTCTGTCTGTGTGTCTCTCTCTCTCTCACTGTTTCTTTCTGTCTCTTTTTTCCTGCCTCTTTTTCATCCTCCCTGTCTGTTGCTCTCTTTGGCTTTCTCTCTATCTGTCTGTGTCTGATTCTCTCTCTCTCTCTCTCTCTCTCTCAGGCCAAAGCCAGTGGGAAAAAGCTGCAAAAGGTCATACTGAAGGTTTCTCCGAGAGGAATCATCCTGTACGACAGCACCTCAAACCAGCTGATAGAAAACGTCTCTATTTACAGGTCAGACTGCTGATCTGTTTCTTTTCTCTTCATATTGTACAAGCAGCTGTTTTTCTGTCGCCCGGGTGGCGCATCCCGTTCTCATGTTCGCCTAAAACCTGCTATTTGAAACTTGAACGTTTCTTTTTTTACTCCAGAACTTTATAGAACGCTCCCGCTCTCTACTGTCTGATGGATACGACTTACGCTAATAATATATACTTTTCCTTGTGGTTAATGTGTGGTGCTGTAATATACGGGTTGGAAAGTAGGCAGCAGTGCTCTTGGGTTTTGTTTTAAAAACCAGTCCACCGGTTTGGGGTGGTTCCTGGATGAAGAGAGACACGTGTGGTCTCCAGTGACGTTAGAGTGCACAGACAGGACAAAACACAGCTGCGCCTATGATGTGAAGTCATCATCATCTGCTGTGAGGATGCAACTCAATACAAATGCATTATTCAGATAGAGAAGATAAACAGATACAAATTGTAGGAAACACCATTTCTTGGACTGTTTCACAGACAGTGGCATGGGGTTCCACTCTTACTGTGTGCTTTTTTGTTTAACTGGGTATGGAACTGGGAGTCTGTGGGCTCGTAAAACAAGCGTAACAGGCCAAGACGAGAGGAAGCCTCGGCGATCTTTAATTATTTATCGCTGCACAGCTTTGGATCCACTCCTGTAGCTTTGGCTGCGATTTCATCCACTCGTCTTTGTCTAACTCGTATATTTTACGCTTCTCTCCGTAGGATCTCTTACTGCACTGCTGATAAGATGCACGATAAGGTGTTCGCCTACATCGCTCAGAGCCAACGCAACGAGACGCTCGAGTGCCACGCCTTCCTCTGCGCCAAAAAGAAAGTGGTGAGTATCGTGGATCGCGGATCTTTTTTTTCCCACACAGATTCTTAGCTGACGTGGACGCATAGTCGGGTGTCCCTGGAGGGATGACAGCAGCGACACTCCCTGCCTTTCCTTCCCCCTCCTAATTTTGCTTTAACCCCTAACACACTTCCTTTTAGAGAAGGGCAGAGAAAGGCTAATGGGATGATTGAGACGTGAGCGAGACTGATGAAAGGAGACAGACAGACAGGCAGAAATACAAAGACAGGTGGCCAAAGAGAGTCCATTCAGCTCAGTTGAATTTTATTTGCGAGGGATATCGTCACCAATCTCTTTTGAGTGCAGCTGCACAGCTTATGAGTTATATAACTCATATCTTTCATGAAATAAACAGCTAACATATGGAAATATATTAACAGTCTCTCTTCTCCTGCTTTCTCCACCTCTTTGATTGCTTCTCTCTCTCTCTCTCTCTCTCTCTCTCTCTCTCTCTCTCTCTCTCTCTCTCTCTCTCTCTCTCTCTCTCTCTCTCTCTTCAGGCACAGGCGGTGACTTTAACAGTGGCGCAGGCCTTTAAAGTGGCCTTTGAGTTTTGGCAGAACGCCAAGGAAGGTATGATCTCCGTTATTTCTGACATTCGTCAGTTGTATGATGGGCAGCTTGTGTTTTTTTTTTTTTTTTCATTCTGACTTTTGTCTCATCTATACCTTGTCCATAACTAAACTGTTATAAATATTGGATAAGACATTTCCTGTAGGGGGCACGGTGGCTTAGTGGTTAGCACGTTTGCCTCACACCTCCAGGGTTGGGGGTTCGATTCCCGCCTCCGTCGTGTGTGTGTGTGTGTGTGTATGTGGATTTTGCATGTTCTCCCTGTGCTTCGGGGGTTTTCTCCGGGTACTCCGGTTTCCTCCCCCAGTCCAAAGACATGCATTGTAGGTTGATTGGCATCTCTAAATTGTCCGTAGTGTGTGATTGCGTGAGTGAATGAGAGTGTGTGTGTGCCCTGAGATGGGTTGGCACTCTGTCCAGGGTGTATCCTGCCTTGATGCCCAATGACGCCTGAGAGAGGCACAGGTTCCCCGTGACCCGAGTGTAGATCGGATAAGCGGTAGACAATGAATGAATGAACATTTCCTGTAACCAGCTCCTCAGATCTGTGTGTGAACAGTCCTTTATGTTTTCTAGTAATAACTCCACCCACATTTCCTGTATTTTCTGTATTTAATGAACTGAAAAACAATGGGAATCTGGCTCGAAGCCCAGTCTGTACATGAGTGTGTGTTTTCTTTCTCTCTGAGTTTGTGTTATACACGTAAGCAATTTTGCGCCATTCACTGGTTTTCTTTATCCACATTATACAATTTCGGTAGATTCGGAGCTGACATCTTCTGATGATTTTACAATGTTCACAGTATCTAGTTAAATACGTAATAGATAAAAGATTTAGATTTCAGCATTTAGTGCTTACTTAAAGCTTTTGCTAGTGTTGGGGCCCTATACTGTGACTTACAGGCATAGAGGCCACGCCTCCTTCACAGAGACAGACAGATACCTAGGCCACGCCCACTTCACATAGGCCAACAGATATATAGGGCAATCCTTCTTCATTGAGACAAAAAGGCGTAGAAGCTCATTTACTGAAAACAGACACAGAGGCCATGCCTCCTTCACTGCGACACGCAGACACAAAGGCTACGCCTCCTTCAATGAGACAGCCAGAGCTAATGGCCACACCTCCTTCAATGAGACAGTCAGACCTAATGGCCACGCCTCCTTCACTGAGACAGGCAGACACAAAGGCTACGCCTACTTCAATGAGACAGCCAGACCAAATGGCCACGCCTCCTTCACTGAGGCAGGCAGACACAAAGGCCATGCCTCCTTCAATGAGACAGTCAGACCTTATGGCTACGCCTCCTTCACTGAGACAGGCAGACACAAAGGCCATGCCTCCTTCAATGAGACAGTTGGACCTTATGGCCACGCCTCCTTCACTGAGACAGGCAGACACAAAGGCCATGCCTCCTTCAATGAGACAGTCGGACCTTATGGTCACGCCTCCTTCACTGAGACAGGCAGACACAAAGGCCATGCCTCCTTTAATGAGACAGTCAGACCTAATGGCCACGCCTCCTTCACTGAGACAGACAGACACAAAGGCCATACTTTCTTCACTCAAACATGCTGCGTCCCAGTTTGCCTACTATCCGCCCTAAATAGTATCCCGAGATTTTAGCTAGCAGGTTGAGACGAGCATCCCAAAGGAACCCGGATGGTCCATTATTTCTGGTAGATTTCTGGTGGATCCCTGCTCATACTGTCCGTGTGCGTGGGAGGAGTTTTCCCAAAGTGTGCAAAAGTGATGTGTGTGCATGTGAAAGTGTGTGTGTGTGTGTGTGTGTGTGAGAACTCGAGAGTGCATATGCGAAGGCAAGAAAGTGTGTGTAAAAGCGAGCTGGAGGCAATAATATTTTGACAGGTAGCTGACACACAGGCAGAGAGAGGAGGAGAGATAGATGAGAGATGTGGGAGGGCTGAGAGTGTGTGTGTGTGTGTGTGTGTGTGTGTGTGTGTGTGTGTGTGTGTGAAAAGAAAATGTCAAGCCTTGCTGACAGCTTTCCTCATATCGATGTTTCGCTCAGTGCGAGATATGGCGAGTGTTTACACGACCTTTTACACAACACACTGTTTTGCCGAGTTTTAAATATAAGCCTTTAATTCAGTTTTATGTTCAGCTCCACTTCTGTTTAAAAATTGATGGACTATAACCGAGCTGCTTCAAGCTCGGTGTTGAGGTCTCACCTGTTGAATATTCTGATTAATGCTGCTTTGAAATGGTCTGTGTGTGTGTGTGTGTGTGTGTGTGTGTGAGACACTTGTCTGACTGATGGGGAAAGCAAATGTTGCAAGTGAAACTTTTAAAAGCTTTCAGAGCACCAAAGTCTCAGTGGGTGTGAGTAGATAAAAGAAATCATGGGAGTTGGATCACTTCTGCAGTACACACACACACTTCCTCTGCAGCTTTATCCCACAGCACTTTTGCCTAAGATTCCACACTTCAAAATGAAGATGTGAGGAGCTGTGAGCAGCGATTTCGGGGGCCAAGCGCAGCACAGTGAAATGTGGAATTTACTTTCAGTTTATCACAGACAAATTACGAAGGCTGGAGGCTTTCAGTTACATAGTGAGTGATCTGAGGGTCTGGTTATCTGTCTTATGTTGACAGTTTAGTATGTTTGCATGTACATCATCTAATTCAAGCAGTCTGATTGGCTAGACTCCAGGTGTACACCAGTCCCTAGGGATTTGAGTAATGTTTAATTGCAGCTGTTGAAAAATTCACTTTTTAAAAAAATATTCTGTCCAGTAGTGTTAATGTTAGTATTGTCATTCTCTCTAGACCACATATTAATACTGTTGGGGGTGCCAATATATTTTGAAACCAGTGTTTTGCTGGAAATCTCTTTATATTTGTGTTTACTTGTTTAGGGTAACAGGATGTCTATAACTAAAGGGGTTCAGTGTACCATGCAGGGGGTACTGTGTACCACGCAGGAGGTACTGTGTACCATGCAGGGGGTACTGTGTACCACGCAGGGGGTACTGTGTACCATGCAGGGGGTACTGTGTAGTTTGTATACGTTTGATTCAAAATTACTTGGTGCAACCTCCCTTACCAATATAACTGTCTGTCTCTCTGTTTATTTTTATTATCTGTCTATCTGAATGTGTCTGCCTGCTTCTGCCTATCTATCTATCTATCTATCTATCTATCTATCTATCTATCTATCTATCTATCTATCTATCTATCTATCTATCTATCTATCTATCTGTCTCAGTCTGTTGCTCTGTTTGTCTGTCTTGCGCTCTCTCTCTCTCTCTCTCTCTCTCTCTCTCTCTCTCTCCTCTCTCTCTATTTATTTATTTATCTGTCTAAGTATTAATCTAGCTATACACTAGTGTATGTGTGTGTATATGTTTCAAGTCATCATGTGCCATATGCTGTTTTTTCTGGAGAAACTGACACTCTAATAGTCCGTAATAGACACTTTAAAACCTCTGTTATAGAAATAGACACAGATAAAGTAAACCACAAAATCCTCCTATTGTCTGTGAGTATATTATAATTCTAATTCAGTGTTTTAAACTGGGCTTTTGATTCAGGCCAGATTTTATACAGACAATGATACACCACATATTGTACTCTAGCACTGTACTGAAATACACACTCCGTTATGGACTGACTCTGTAGCAACAGTTTTGCTTACTTTTTGTTTTCTTGCTTCTGGTTAATGGAAACCTTTCTTGTTATAAGTGGAAAAGCTTTACTTGTCAGTTGCTGTAGTGTATTCACTCAATTCTGGAGTGTTTTTTTCTGCAGACTATCACACTTTTTACAAACACATTTGTGCAGATTATACATTATGTATTTGAATCTAAGCAATTATTGACCGGTCCGGTCAGGTCGATATAAAACACCTTTTGGATTTTAAAGCAGATATGTTCTGGTATCGATTATTTCAGTGTGAAATGCTAATGGTGCTCTTTTTCTTTGCTTTTAGAAAAAGAAAAGCGAGTAAAGTCAGACTCAGTTGGACCCAGCAACTCTCAGTCACAGAATTCAGAAAGTGTGGAAGCAGGAGGTGAGAGTCTCTCTCTCTATCTCTCTCTCTCTATCTCTGTCTCTCTGTCTCTTTTTATCTCTGTCTGTCTCTCTCTCTCTCGCTCTCTCTCTGTTTCTCTCTTTATCTGTCTGTCTGTCTGTCTGTCTTTCTCTCTCTCTCTCTCTCTCTCTCTCTCTCTCTCTCTTTCTGTCTCTCTCTCTGTTTCTCTCTTCATCTCTGTCTGTCTCTCTCTGTCTCTATCTCTGTCTGTCTCTCGCTCTCTTTATCTCTGTCTGTCTGTCTTTTGTCTCTCTTCTCTGTCTTCTTCTCTCTCTCTCTCGTCTCTCTCTCTCTCTCTCTCTCTCTCTCTCTCTCCCTCTGTCAGGCTCTCTTTGTCTGTCTGTCTGTTTGTCTGTCTGTCTCTCTCTCTCTCTTTCTGTCTGTCTGTCTCTGTCTGTTTGTCTGTCTGTCTCTCTCTGTCTGTTTGTCTGTCTGTCTGTCTGTCTCTCTGTCTCTCTCTCTCTTTCTGTCTGTCTGTCTCTCTCTCTCTTTCTGTTTCTCTCTCTCTCTCTCTCTCTCTCTCTCTCTCTCTCTCTCTCTCTCTCTCTATTAATCCATGCATTCTTGTTCAGGTTGCGTTCAGTCCTTTCATGCGTAGAAACAGGTTTATGGGTGTGAGCATGTTCGCACTGTGCGCCAGAATACAGATATTGTTAATATTATAACAGGACGTGCCATTCCAGTCACATGACTTTCTCATTTCCAGTAGCAAGGTTTTAATCATGACGAGGACACCAGCACGCACACACACACACACACATCAGAGTTAAACTCGTGGGATGCAGTTACTGGAAAATAATCAACTCATTAATCATTAATCAAAGAAGCTGATCATTTTCCTAATACCTTTTAAGCGTTTTATTCCACCCATAGCACCGAAATTTGAGCCTACATTTGATTTGATC
>JAUCMX010000002.1:3364765-3392265 GCA_033459395.1 Hemibagrus guttatus | reverse complement strand
TCAGGGGCCCAGCAGTGGCAGCTTGGTGGACCTGGGGATTCGAACTCACAACCTTCTGAGCAGTAGTCCAGCACCTTAACCATTAAGCTACCACATCCGTGTTCTCCATCCTTCCTTTGTGTTGGAAAACGGAAGACTTTCCACTGTCGGAAAACTGAAGCTGCAGCTTTATACTGGAGACAACTTCTAAAAATGCTAAATAAAAATCTCCTCACAGAAACCTTCACCATATCAACGTGCACAAATGTTTAAGTCATTTATATCCTTGTGAATTAGAGCATTAATATACATGAATCGACTGTCAGAGCTGCTGATGTAGCAGATGAATCAACACCTTCCGATCAGATTGGAGAATTCAAAGCCGCTTTATTAAATATGGCTTGCACAATGTGCACGATTTAAATAATTAGCTCATCTTACACCTCCGGATATTACCAAGATGAAACAGTGCCAGCTGAAAAACACTGTCTTAATCATTAAAATATGATTATTCCTTTTCTATTTCTACATTATTATTATTATTTATATGGAAACAAAGGTAATCATGATGATGAGGATGACCTCAAATATTCCCCATAAACTCAACTACCTTGTCCTCATGGTGAGCCCTCTGACTTTACCGCTCTCTGCTATATTCGCTTGCTGTTTGAGTGTCTAGACAGGACAATTTATGCAGATTAAATGTCTTCGTCCCAGCAGGCAGGAGTCATTCTGATTAGATTAGGAGCTCAGGGTATTGCACCAGTCAGAAGTAGAGAAGAGATCTGGAGTAAAGGCTGCAGGTTAACGCACTGAGACGATCAACAGTTCATCACAGTGCAGAAGCGTTACATCTCATGCTGTATAATTCTCATGATATTTTCTTTTCTCATGCAGGAGCTTGATGACGGTCTGGATGAAGCCTTCTCAAGGTTAGTGGAGGTTTCACATTACAGCCTTTTAATGAAGCCTTGATATTAAAGGAGAAAGTAAAAGAGCAGTATGTCTTGATGCTGCATAATTTAGTGTCATTAACACTTTTTTCTCTTTTGATGTAAAGCCATATTTAGCATGCTAGACTAAAGAACACGGACCCTGGATCAAGTCATTTTACTTCTACAACAGCAAGGAACACGTTACTCAGCTCTTTACTCAGCTCTATGTATGGATCTGAGCTATAGAGATCCATGGTAGCTTTGCTTTTTTGTCCTTCTACAACCATTCTGCACAGTCACACCATACTTTTTGCGGTATAAACTTGAATCTGTGCGTGCAGAGTCGGTTTCATTTCAGGGAGATACATCTCTGTCCTTCACACACAGCTCTAAAAATAGCTTGAGAGGTTATGGTGCTTTTTTGTTCTTTTTTTTTTTTTTTTTTGACACCACACCCAACTTATTGCTTCTTTATGGTTTCATATAGGAACTGTGCAACATGGGTTGTGCATGAAGTCATGAAATCTGCTACCCCATGCTTTCTTCTTATCATGGTTGAGTTTCTTGTAAATCGTTGTTGACTTTCTAAATGGTTGAAGGAAGGAATTAGAGACTGAGTTTATGGTAAGATAAAGACTCTAATACTAAAAGTTGTTAGAGCCATGTTTTCTTTAGAAAAATAAAATAAAATCATTATATTCATGGGTAAAGAACCTTCAGTGCAAGCATTAAAGATTTCCTGACTTGCTTTTATCCGGGAACTGCAAGCCAGAGCCCTAACAGCTTAGAGCCCTAAAGCTCTAAACACTTCTCCGTCCATTACATTTTTCTTATTGAGTGACTCAACTGAACAAATCCTACAAATTCAATTAGTCACACCCAAATCTAATTAAATCAATATGATGAGAAGCTCAGGATCATTCCAGTTAGAGCTAATATCAGACATTTCAGTTGCTGCTGGGAAATTTCAGCTAGTTGTGTGTGTGTGTGTGTGTGTGTGTGTGTGTGTGTGTGTGTGTGTGTGTGTGTGTGTGTGTGTGTGTGGTGTCTCTCTGTAATACATCTGTACTCACCAGCAAAGATGCATCTTATGTAACAAGTTGCACAATGGTTATAACCCTATATTTATATATGATTTTTTTTAATGTATTGGACCAATGCTTAATGGGGAAATAGTTCAACACACATTGAAATAAAGAGGTTTTCGGATCATGAGCTGAAGAAGTCTAATCACATCCGCAATCTTATTACACCAAAGAAGTAAATGATTAAAAATAAAAGAAAAGTAATTTTATAATATAAAAAATTTTATATATGAAAAATATACAGTGTAATAAAAAAAAAAAATTGTATATATATATATATATATATATATATATATATATATATATATATATATATATATATATATATATATATATTTATTTTTTTATTAATTAATTTATTTTTATTATTAAAAACCTTAAAATATTTGTTTTTCTTTCTGTTAATTAATGTTAACCTCTTTGATGCTCTGGATAAGGGCGTGTACTGGAAATGTTGTTTGTGTAAAATTGATTTCTTCTTATTATTTTTATTTCTTTTTTAATTTTTTTTAATAAGCTTTTGTTTAAGTGAAGCAGTCAGGTCAAACTGCCACTGTAATATTTTGCAGCCCCCGGTTCAAGGTCTGCTTCTGTGCCACTTTATTTACAAAGAGGATCAGAGCTGGTGTAGCAGGTCCATACAGGGACAGACTGACCTTTAGACCTTTTAGAGCATGCAGGTTTACTCTCAGACATTTGGCATGTTTTCATTTCCCTCTCTGGCGCCGAGGTGAAAATGTAACGTGTCCAGCTCTGTTGCCATGTCTTTTCCGAAAGCGTGCTGAGTATTTGCTGCCGGTTTAGAGACCAGGAAACACAGCTATGAGTTTTAAAGAACAATTAGTCCCTAATGCACAGCAAATAATGCTTTCATACGATGTTGTAAATATTTATTATAAACGTTCTTCACCTTTTCCCAGAAATTGTTGTTATGTTTATAAAGCTGTAGGACTTTGTTTCAGCTTCATTCTGCATCAGTTATTCAGTATTTGAAGGCTTCTTAATTAACATCAAGTTTTTTCCCTGTATCCCTAATCTTTCTTTTTTTTTTTTTATCCGGTGCTCACTAAAGTGCAAGGTAATTACAGAGAATTTGGGCACAATTAAAGGCTGGCTTTCGTCTTAAGTGAAAATCCATTGTGAATATATTTGAACGCTAACGAAGAGGTTCAGGGAAAGGCAGCGTGTCTTAAAATAAAATCAAAGCACTGATTGCATTAGTGTGTATGTGGACACATGTGAGGAAGACATACACACTGGGGGGATGTTCTGTTATAGGAAAATAATACGATGCGGCAGTGTTTTATTCCTCTTATAATTCAGACTATTAGAATGCCAATCATTCTTTTTTTTTCTTAATTAAAACAACAACATCATGTGTGTGGTCTGGTGGAGGCTGAAAACGCGCCCAGGAGTCTGAGAAAAAGCTGGCCAGTGCCATCTACAGGCTGAACGTAAAACCTTTCAATTATAAAAATGAAGCTGATTAACATTTTTTTGTGATTGTGTTTCTCTTCAGCCGCAGTTTGGATAGTTTTGAGTCGTGTTCAGGTAAAGATGTGCTTTAAGTGTCATTAGCAGACCTCCGCTGTCCATTTTACTCCATTCACATCCACAAACCATTAAACCTAGCATCGTTGTTCAGTAGTGATCGTCCTCACCGTAGCTGATGTGTAGAATTCATAGTCATCTTGACTCATTATTATTCCTTGCTTAGAACCCTGTTCTAATAATAATGATGATGATGATGATGATGATTTGTTGCATTGAATTTTTCAAGTAGGACAAACTGTTTCAAAGTGGCAGGGTTCTTTGCCTGTATTTATTTGTCTGTACTTTTCATCCATTCGTTTTGTTTTCTTGTAGTAAGTCAAGGTGAATTAGCATGCGATCTTTAAGATGCTGTGAGAGCCTTTATCAGTTGGAATGAGTTAAAGAAGTCTCTTGTCACCTGCCTGCCGTCTCGAATCTTTACCATGAATTTACACCAATCAGGTATAACATTCTGAGCACTGACAGGTGAACACCGATGATCTCCTCATCATGGCATCTGTTAGTGGGTGGGATATATTAGGCAGGAAAAATGGGCAATCGTAAGGATTTGAGCGAGTTTGATGAAGGGCCAAATTGTGATGGCTAGACCACTGGATCAGAACATCTCCAAAACTGCAGCTCTTGTGGGGTGTTCCCGGTCTGCAGTGGTCAATATCTATCAAAAGTGGTCCAAGGAAGGAACAGTGGTGAACCGGAGACAGGGTCATGGGCGGCAAAGGCTCATTGATGCACGTGGGGAGCGAAGGCCGGCCCGTGTGATCCGATCCAACAGACGAGCTACTGTTGCTCAAACTGCTGAAGAAGTTAATGCTGGTTCTGATAGAAAGGTGTCAGAATACACAGTGCATGACGGGTCAGGGCTGTTTCGACAGCAAAAAAGGTAGACCAACACAATATTAGGCAGGTGGTCATAATGTTATGCCTGATCTGTGTACACTTATGTAAATTGACACAAGTTTTATAGTGACGTTCATGTGAAGTGAGTAACACACAGTAAATCTGAGCAATTTCCCACAATTCACTAGAATATCTAGTGAGGCCCTGGGATGGATGAGAACTCATAATTCAACACAAATCTGATCTGACTTACTACGAATAGACTCGTATGTTCTTACACATCAGTACATTTTTCCCTGTGCTGTTCATCCTCCACTATATATACACCATAAAGGCATGCTTTTTGTAATAGTACTCTTACAGAATTTGACTGTGTCAGTGTTACCAGATTGTATAAAATCCCACCAATTAAAATGTGCCAAAAAGTGAAAGTCTGATAAGAACAACTTGAAGATCAGATCAGATTTCATATGTGAGTGACACATTACATCATTAGACCTTTTCAGTCATGAATGTGCGCTTTGTTAATCTTCAAATCTCGGAATCTGATCTTCCGGTTAAGAGAAGTTTATCACTTCATGCAGTAAGTGTTTTTTGTGTCAATCTTTATGTATAAATATTATTAAAAGGTTGAAATAGTAGTTCTGTCGTCGCTGTAGGTTTCTTTGAACAGTGAAATCACAAAACCTCGGTTCTCCAGGGCTGGAATTAATATCCCCTAGGATGTTATGAATCTAAAAGAGCTCCCACATAGAGCACAATGCCAGGTTAAGATTTCTGGAAGATTCTTCTTAGCTGCTTTTTTTTTTTTTATTCTGCCCTTAAAGCCAGCAAAAAAAGCTAATAAACTAATTTGTAAATAGATTTGCTTGTTAATCATTCTCTCTGTGTTTGTGACTTGCAGACTCGCTGAGTGTCGTGCTAACCCCCAGGTCCTGGACACTGGGCTAAACCCTCAGGACTACAACGCTGAAGAGTGCCTGTCGCCCTGCAACTGGGACAAAGCCGACGGCGAGGACGGGTTCGGCTTCTGAGAGAGCGAGAGTGGAAGGTGGATGGAAAGGTGAAAAAGGGAAATAGGACGATTGCGTCACTGATTGATGGACAGGATCGAGTGAAAGCCGATACAGATGCTGTGTCGTCATCAGAATACAAGAATTGCACAGACCAAAGCAATAACTGTTTTTTTATTTTTATTATTATTATTATTATTATTATTATTATTATTATTTCTGTGAGCAGTATTTGGCTTTAATCTGCTTTTGTATTATGAAGCTTTCTGTTACAGTCAGTTCGTTTAGTATTTTTTACTTCTTTTAATTTTTTTGTGTCTGTGTGTTCAAACTATATGAAATACTCGTATGGTAACTGCTTGTAATTTTGGATATGTATTATTTTGGATGGGTTTTTTTTTTGATCGGTTCAGGTCAGCTTTGCAAATTGGGCTATGCAGTATAACACTGAATTGTTCTCTCGAATTAGAGAGATTAACATCACTTGGGTTGTTAACATTTTAAAGTGTGCTGAGGTTAGAATGTGGCGTGTATGACCCAGGTTTGGTGATCTGGTGATCTATTAGATTCTTTAAAGAAGTGTGAGATAAGACATGTAGACACTGCTTATATGACAGGGTGCTTTTTTTTCAGCTTGCTGGTTTTCACAGCTCTGGCTAAGCTTCAGCATGTCAGATAACCAAAAATATGCGGCGAGAGTTTATACTAAAGACAATCTTTTCTTATATTTTTTATTGGAAAATGTATTTTTGTACTCCCTGCAAAGAATCTTTTCAAAGCACACGATTTTAATTTCAGGGAAATAAGTTTAATGACTAAAGATTTGTGGTTTGTGTGTGTGTGTGTGTGTGTATGTGTGTGTGTGTGTGTGTGTGTGTGTTTTGGTTTTTTTTTTTTCACCCAGATTAAACAGTGAGGTCATGTTCATTATCAGATAAGGAATGTGTATAACTTTCCTGCTAGTTAGTAATATTTGACTTGCTTGGTTTTACATGTCTCTGGCCCGCAGGGTTTGGGCTATTATTATTATTATTATTATTATTATTATTATTATTATTATTATTATCATTATTTTTATTTTTATTTTTTCTCCAGCTCACCTGTCGGTGTTCAAATTACATTTTACCTTTTGCTCAGATTTTTGACTGCATCACATAATAAATTTTTGTATTAAAGACCATAACCTTCCAGTGAGTGTGTGGAAAATATTGAAATAATTTTATGCTTTGGATTCTCCTGCCTCCCAAATTCATGCAAGTGTGCATTATATAGCCCAGTGTCTTCAACACTCATCCATCATACCTTTACAATATATTCCCCAAGCTGTTGCCACAATGTTAGAACAACTCTCGCTTTTGTGCGCTGTATTGTGCATTACCGTTTCCCTTCACTGGAACTGAGGGATCCAAGCCTGTGATCAAGGGCCATGAACACATGGTTTGCTAAGGTTGGTGTAGAAGAACTCAAGTGTCCTACTCAGAGCCTGGACCAACCTCACTGAACACTTTTAGGATGAATTGGAACACTGACTGCACCTCAGACCTCATCCAACATCAGAGTCTGACCTCAGTAATGCTCTTGTGGATGAATTAGCATGCTACGGTACGAAGCTTTCCTTCGTTTTATTGTCTACCACTTATCCGAACTATTCTCGGGTCACGGGGAGCCTGTGCCTATCTCAGGCGTCATTGGGCATCAAGGCAGGATACACCCTGGACGGAGTGCCAACCCATCGCAGGGCACACACACACACTCTTATTCACTCACACAATCGCACACTATGTCTTTGGACTGGGGGAGGAAACCGGAGTACCTGGAGAAAACCCCCGAGGCACGGGGAGAAAATGCAAACTCCACACACACATGGCGGAGGTGGGAATCGAACCCCCAACACCAACATGCTAACCACTAAGCCACCGTGCCCCCCACGGTATGAAGCTTTCTCCAGATAAAGGCAGGACAACATCTGGAATGGGGTGTTCCATAGCACACATAGCTCTAACCCAACCATGTGTGTGAAAGTGGATTAGTGACTCTTAAATTGCCCAGACGTGTGAATCTATGTGTGGTGACCTGGATACCATGCATGGGGTATTCTCATTTTGTGCTCCTAGTTCAGGCTCTACTGCAACCCTGACCACAATAAAGTGCATAACCCCAACCAATTAGGTGGACTAAAGCAGTGTAGCTCATCTGTGATGGTGCAAAGTGTACCTAATATAGTGGACACTTGAGCTTGCAATCGAGCTAATGAACGTACGCAGTGTACCTAATATAGTGGCCGCTTGGTTTTGTAATCGGGCTAATGAACGTACACAGTGTACCTAATATAGTGGCCACTTGGTCTTGTAGTCAGGCTAATGAACGTACAAAGTGTACCTAATATAGTGGCCACTTGGTCTTGTAGTCGGGCTAATGAACGTACACAGTGTACCTAATATAGTGGCCACTTGGTCTTGTAGTCGGGCTAATGAACGTACACAGTGTACCTAATATAGTGGCCACTTGGTCTTGTAGTCGGGCTAATGAATGTACACAGTGTACCTAATATAGTGGCCACTTGGTCTTGTGCAAAAACCCAACTTGTGTCTATAGCGCGCAATGACTAGAAACGGCATTGTCGACGCACGCTGAAATCAGCCAATCACAAGCCACGCTGTGCGCCAAACTCTATAAATAGGAGTGCGTCGCAACGTGAGCGTCAGATTTTTCAAATGATCATGTCGTCTCGATCGCAACGGCAGAAAATGCGCTTAGCTCGCTAGTGTCCTTGTTTAAGGTAAGTCTCAAAGCTAGGCGAGTTTTACCTCACAGCTGATCAATCTGAATCTAAATAAACTTTAGTAAACATTTGTTAACTTTGTGTTTTAAACTAGCTACTTATAGGCTCGCAGAGAAAACGGTCACAGATTAGCTAGCACAGATATGGCATTCGTAGCCATTTTTTAAAGAAATTTATTTATCTAACACATTGACATATGCATATAATATGGAAATTTAATTAAAAAAAGCATTAAATAATTACTGCTTATCTAATTTTATGCTAGGTAGCTAGTTAACAGCCTGGTTGTATGGGTTTGGTTAATGGTTTAGTGACACAACGATCACACACTGTTAAGAGGAGCTGAGTTAGTTGTTAGGAAACGACACACTTTTAACTAAGTCAGGTGTTAATAAAAAAAAAAATTTTTGAAACGATTTGACCGAGTGTATACATGTTGATCTAGTGTATACATGTTGATCTAGTGTTTTGTGATTGTTTTGACACTTTAAAATTATTACAAATATGATGTTTACTTGTTGTCACCCAATTAGCAGTCAAACACCCCCTTTAAATATACAGAAACATATCTATTTTCCTAAATATTCATAACTGTTCAAATAATATCATTATGTAAAGGTGTACAATAACTGTCTGGTTATTTTTGCACTTACAGAAACACTTGTTTTTCTTTAAACTCTTTCAATGTCTTTTCAGCGTGTAAAAATATAATCGCCTTTCATTTTTCTTTCCGAGGTGCCACCTCTCCTGTATAAAATTTCTGGTGTCAAACTCATGATGGCAGACAGAAAGCAACCCATCAAGGCCGCTTTCCGTAAACTTGGCTCAGATAATATGAGGCATTTTCCGCACTTGAAGCCCCTCTCCGTCTATTCTCGCATGGTCTTCTGCAAAGCCACCACTTCCTGTTCAACAGATCCATCCTGGAGTCCTGGCGCTCCTTCCTGGAACTTGAAGGTTGAGTTCAGTAACAGCAGGGCATCTGTAGGACGCAAGAGGCGATTGGATGATTCGTTCCTCGATGTTGCGTACGATACCCCGGGGAAAAAACCACGCCTCGATGAACGCTCTTCTCCAGATTCAGCCCTCGATTTAGATTCCTTCGATACTCTCCGTCAAGTGAAGCTCGTCTCCACACAGTCCAGCTCCGTAGTCCTTGATCGGATTAACAGAGTTGAAAAAACTCTGTCTGATCAGAAATCGTTAGGCCTGTGCTGGATTGATGCTAGCGATAAAACTGATGGTCAGAGCATCGTGTCACTTCCTGTTGTTCACTCAAGCAGCCCGGTGATTTTAAACAAGGAAGACAGTGCGGATGCTATTGCGTTCGATTATGACGTGGATGATATCCTGTGTCTGAGTCCGATTGACGGTGCGGATGTCGGCGCTGATGGTCAAGAGGATTTCATTCACTCTTTTAATGTGGAGCAGCTTCCGGCTGAGGAAAGCGGAGTAAAACAAAGGAAAGCGGAGTACTCACTTGGCAAAGACACACAAACCGGAAGCGATGAGGGTTATTTTACAAAATCATTTTTCACACCTGACCCAAGGGAAACGAAGGACAAAACAGAAAGCCAGATCAACAAAAGCGAGGAGTTGTCTTTTGTAAAATCATATAAAATCACTGTCCCGAATTTGTCAAATGACAAAACAGCACCTGTGTCCATCCCAATCGTGTCCACCCCATTGGACAAATTTAGGAAGCTTGGTAAGCGAGCTCCAATATTAAGTCCTAAGCTAAACTTGGAGAAAGAGAGCTGGTCCTCACCTACAACAGTTTGCGAGCCTGTAAAAGACTTTTCTGCCATTTCTTTAAGTGCATATGTGGATTCAGATGCCGGTAAAACGGAAGCACCTCCCACAATCCCCTTGTTGAATGTTAATGAGGGTAAAGAGGGTAACGCATTGCGTGAAGGCGCGGCGATCCACAAGTCGTTAGCGAGCCACCAACGGGAGATGCACACTGCTATCCAGGCGAAAGAGGAAGAGGATGTGCTGTCGGTCAGTCAGCAGCAGGCTGCCTCCGGCGAGGAAACAGACACAGAAGACAGCTTCAATAGCACGCTGCCTCTTCAGGTCCAGGTTGTACACAGAAAAATCTTCACATGCTACATTTGATATGTTTTGTTAGTTATGTTTAGGACAACTTTATAATAATCTTAATATCCTGCTTAGGTGAAATCAAAGGTGGTTGTGCCCAACACACAGCAGCCAGAAGCAGTCAAAGCACCAACACACCAACAGCCAGAGAAGAAAGTAGCATCTGAGGGCCAAAGAAATGTCTTCAGAGATGTCCCAAGGTACTCTACTTTGAATTTTTAAACCCCTTTATTTTAAACATGTTTGGACAAATTCTGTTCATTTTACATAAATAATAATGTTTAGAGATTCATAAGTAGTGATCAACTCCATTTATATACATATATTTGATTTTTATTGTATATATTTACATATTCGGCCTCTGTTATTGTCGAATAACAGATTGATATGGATGACACAAACAGACCTGACTGAATCTAATGTTCAAGTAAATATTTACTTGAGGCAATTATGTACTAAATACATGAGAGTCGAAATATTTTTTTAACCAATAGGGGGAGTGCTGATGCTATTTGTTCTTAAAACTTCTCTCTGCAGTAATTTTGAGCTTCTCTTCGATGGATCGTAGGCTCACACATATGAAGGTGTTCCTGCCGTCTTATGCATGTGTATTGTGTACTAGACATGAGCAGTGTGACTATGATGTTGGTTTAGTGGAGAACATTTCTTTTTAAGTTGTTTGATTTTTTTTCAATGGTTTTTTAATTAAGCACTGCCTTTTTCACCTCCAGCTTGAACCGTGACGTTACGATGTGAAGTCCTACATGGGCAAAAGTGTGTGCACACCTGACCATCATGTCTTCCTCGAACTGTTGTCACTAAATTGGATGCTCACAATTGTAAAGGATGCCTTTTACCAATTCGCATCCACGAAACTAACAGGCCCAAACCTGTTTCGGCAATATACCTGATGACAAGGTATGGTGCTGAACTCGAGTGCCCTGATCTCAACCCCACTGGACGCCTGTGGGATGCACTGGAAAGCCAGCCCTGCCTCAGAAGTGTTCATTAGAATGGAAAAGGGAGTGAGATGTTCAAAAAGCTGAACTTGGTGTGATGGTTGGGTGTCCACAAATTTTTGGCTACTTAATGTGTTTTCTGACATACGGCCCTAGTTCTAGTGTCTGGTAACCAGCCTGCGAATTTAATAGAAACATGGGTATCTTTTCCTGTCGTTTTAACCCTAGCACTAACATTAGTTTTTCTCTTGTTTTTATAACAACCCTTGCAAAAGAATGTAGAGTACAGAATTGCACAACCATCAAATTAATGTTTAATACCGCTCATAAATTACTTTGATGTTTTGTTGCATGCAGATAGTGTGTGTTTGTGATTTGTGACACTGGATACAACCTGTATTTTATGAAGTGACTGATTTCATTTTTGTGTGCTTTACAGACCAATGGTCATGTACAGAGAGCAGGACTGGGAGAAAGAGAAGAAGGTGTACGTCGACTCTGTGACGAGACACATAGCCGATAACGTGGAAGATGGTAAACTTTCCACGGCTTTTACCGATCAAAACATACTTCACAATTTGGCTTATTTTCATACAGGCTTATTCAGGACTCATAGTAGCGTAATCAGAGATAAAGAAATTTGTGGCGATATATTTTATCAGCTATTAGGATTTCTTTTAGAGATAATCCCTTGCTGACGTGTCTTCACTGACTGCTGATTGCCTTACAGGTGCAATGACTGAGCTTTTGCATCTCATGAACACCGTAGCCAATCAGGGTGGAGGAAGTGATGGGAGAAAGTGGCAGCACCCGTCCGACCTCACACGCAGGTACACTGACAATATGGGAGGCAAAGGGCAGGTTGACTGGCATGTGGGTGGAAGCAAAAACACTGACACCATATTTATTCTCCAGTAATTTGTTAAACATACACTTTGCCTATTCAGTAGCCAAACGTCTCATTATATGTTATCTGTATAACGTATATGACTTCTCTCTTCCTAAAGAAACTACCGGTTGCGTAACAGCAGCCGTTTGCTCTCCTTGGATGAATGGCAGAACCTGAACAACCGTAACCATCGCCGCTTTGCTAAAGTGCCTCAGACGTTCAAGCGTAGCCCTGTGCTCTAATTCTTTACAGCAAAGCAAACGTCGCACCCTCCCAAGCCCAAAATGTTCTGGTTTTCCCTCCGTGTTGATGACACTGAACTCAAGCCTCTTTTTATATTCAACAAAGACTGAGTTGGTACCTCTTGCACTTCTCTTTGACTTATTTGTGTGTGAATATTTTGTGTGTATATGTTAGATTTTAGATGTCTGCGGTCTGTTGTAAGAAATGAAGTGATTTCTGATTCTTTGACTTCTCTGCCTTTCTTTAAGAATTTGGCACTTGGGTTGTTGGGTTGTGATTTCCTTTTAACTCCCTCTCTCTCTCTCTCTCTCTCTCTCTCTCTCTCTCTCTCTCTCATATATATATATATATATATATATATATATATATATATATATATATATATATATATATATGTATATATATAATGTATGTATATATATATATATATGTATGTGTGTGTGTACATATATATATACATACATACATATATACATACCAACTGTGTGTGTGTGTGTGTGTGTATATATTACACACATAGTTGTGAATTTTTATCCCCGTCTTCTAAAGTACGTACCTCTAACAGCCACTTATAGATTTTTGTCACTTTATTCCTGAATGCACAAATGCTGCCTAGAACCTGCACTACTTGTACTTGTGTGTGCCTTTGGACTGTCCCGTCTTTTATTTTCCCTGGGTTCCTGAATTTTTTGTGTGTACAGTTTTTGCAGGTATGTTGCTGTGTTTTCACTGTTTTAGGCACTTTTTGTAGCATGCGTTTGGTTTCAAAGGAAAATTAAATGATCGAAAATCCTCGTCAGCTTGTCGTCTCAGTGAGCTGTACAGACGGGTCTACAGTTTCGTACATGGGAGTTCATTTATTACACTATGATTCATTTCTCCTAGGGCGAGAAAACATTTTGGCTAACAAAACCCTCAGTAAATGCTTTATCCTGATAGAGCCAACTGTGTTAGCAAACATTGCCAAATAAATAACTGCTGAAAAGGGCGGATTCCTTTGGAACCAAGTAGACGTGAGATTCGATAAAGATAATAGTCCCTTGTACACTTGTAGCCTGGAGCCATGAGTCAGTGATGTCAGGTGCTACAAAGTGGGTGATGAAATAAGATTTGAACAACAGTCAAATATACAATATATGGTCAAAAGTATGTGCACACCAGACCATTATATCCATATATGCTTCTTCCTCCAAACTGTTGCCTGTATAGGATGTCTTTGTACGCGGTAGCATTATAGTTTCCTCTCCATGGATCAAAAAGTCCTGAACTGATTTCAGCATGACATTGTCAGTGTTAATGTGGAAGATGGTGAGTGGTCACAGAGGGACGGACATCAACCCCACTAAACTTTGGGGTGAATGGGAACGCCAAGACTTCCTCCTCACCCGAAATACATGCCTGACCTTATTAATGCTGAATGTGCACAAATCCTCAATGTGATGGTCAGGTGTCTACAAACTTTTGCCTATACAGTATACATGTAATAATTTCTTGTCTATAGAAGGAAGCTTTTGCTTTACAAAACAATCATAACCATTTTCAGCCCACAGAAAAAAATGCTTCTTTACAGCTATGATTAATATATATATATATATATATACAAACCATTTTTAAAAAGAGATCAAAAAAGTATGAGTGTACATGTAATTGTGGTCCCCTATACATTGAAGGACTTCATTGATTGTGCAAAATTGCAAGTCAAGCAAAATAATAAATTTAAAAATTAAAGATTTCCCAGCTAAGAGAATTCCATGTAGTCCATTTTGTATATTGAATATAGTGTTTTAGCCTAGTAACCCCAGTTTAGGAGTTTCTGGCCAGTTTGGGGTCAAAAGCGTCAATATTTTAAACCACAGAATTAAAAAAATAATATATATCACCATGCTTGAAATAACATTTCTTTTATCCTCAAAGGTTCTGTGGTATGTCACTGACCCAAATTAAGCCTTAGGCTTTTGCTACAACTCAAATAGAAGTATTTGTATTACGTCTGGCCATTAAAGCTTTGTGACCGTGTAGAAATGTATTGATGGTCTTGGCTCCTGTATTTTGAGTACATTGCTTATTTCATACATGTCTACGGGGAATTCTCTGTGGTGAGGGAGCAGGTTTGCTTTACACAGCGGAAGTCCAGCAACATCAGGAGGGCAACAGGAGACTTTCAGGCAGGAGGGGGATGAACACTGAGTGCTACAGTAGCTCTTCTCCAGGCTTCCATCACCAAATTCCAGCTGAACTGTCGCGCTGTGGATGCCGAAGTTATGGAGGACGTTCCGGATTTCCTGATGGACCATTTTGATCCCAGTGAGAGAACTATGGAGCTCGGTGGAGACTCGCACGTGCAGCGAGGCCACGTATCGTCCCTTCGTCAACTCCCAGAGGTGAGCGTCATGGATGCTCAGGACTCCGGGAAGGCTGCACACTTCTTGCACTGCGGGGTGGGTAGAAAAGAAACCTCAGCATGATTTTAATAAATGGTCCACAAAAAAGGTACACAGAGTGATTATCTCAACCAGCTTTTCAGTTCAACAAGTCAATTTCTTAGCTATAAACTGATGATTTATCAGCATTTGCCCTCTCCTAAAACCAAAATTAATTCATGTTTGCCATCAGTGTTGAGTCACTTGAGAAGTGTTGTAGGAAAACCCATGCATACAAGTGTTTTGTGGCTACAAGCCCATTTTAAAGAGAAATTCAGGATAGATTGAGGATAAATTTCCAACCACAATGGAGCACTTTTTTTTTTTTTTTTTTTTTTTAAATACTTCCCATCATTTGACATTTTATTGTACCACAAATATGTTGAAAGTAGCCAATTAAAACAAAATTATTTCAAGATGAAGGTATATACAGAATAAGTTGTCATGAATTCAACATCAAGGATAACAACAAACAACAACAAAAAAATTTATTATATATATAATAAAAAGTTTTATTTGTGCCGCTTTATAGTTAGGTTTCATGATTGCTTAGCAGATGATATATTTAATCCATTTACTTAGAGAATTATCACAAGGCATTGTGTTCCAGCTAAAAGTACCAGTGCCTATAATGCCTTTAAACTGACATAATGTAGATATGCTGTTGCAAAAAGTAGACTATAACTTTTCCCTCACTGTGAATATTTTTGACTGCATTGGTGAAACAGAAAGAAAAAAAAAAAAAAAAGCAGTTCTTTGGTCAACAATTCAAATGAATGAATTAAAATAGCTTAAAATGCCTGTATCTGACTTAATATTTTGAGCTTGTTAATGAAAGACGCAAGTTGGAATCATAACATTTCCTTCTTATACACCCAGAAGCAGTGAGAGACAGGGTTAACACGAAATTGGGAGCATAATATTTCTTCTTTAATGATATTTCTGTTACTCACAGACTCTTTTGAAGGGCATGTTGCGAGGGATGATCTGCAGCAGGATGGTAGCTGTTTCTCGAGCTAGGGGAATGGCAGAGGGCATAATGATGGCCACTATGACCAGCGTCAGGCTTGGATCCACATAGCACTGCCAGTTACATGGGGTATCCGGTGCCTTTGGCCAGACATAGAACAGAGATGCAGTCACCACTACCACCACTGATCCTAGAGCATCGTTCAGCATGTGGAGTAGCACTCCTGAAAGAGGAACAGGATGAAAATTTATTTAATATGGCAGTTTGGAGAAGAAATAGGAGCCCGAAGCCCTCTAAAACTCTAGACTTTATCAAAAACTACAACTCTTCCCTTTTCACTAAAAGTATTAGTGTGTTAGAAAGCGAACAATGGGTCACATTGTTCGCTTTCTAACACACTAATACTTTTAGTGAAAAGGGAAGAGTTGTAGTTTTTGATAAACAATAACTGTTTGTAGCATAGATCTTCTGGTGTACGTGGACAGACGTACCTCTAATGTTAAGCTGGTGGCCTTCATCCTCAAATTCATCCACTTTATCTACTTCTGTCTGTTGGAAGCCTGTGAAAAGAGAACATTAGTTAAACACATTAGTTTAATCTCCTTTTATTTCTTATTTTATTTCTACTATTGGTCCTTTGACCAGTTTAAACCAAATCCTTTAAAAATATATTATATGTATCGCTTATTAAAAAATAATAATAATAATAATAATAATAATAAGGTATGGTATATTATGGGTATCACTTTATTTCCAGGGTACAAACAGTATCTCTAAGGCGCAAAGGTAATTTATATAAAGTGCTTTGAATGGTTTTTAAAAAGTTGACAATGCTTTATAGGGAATAAATTTGTTTTGTACAAGTTCCCAAAAATGGTGTGAGCAAAGTAAGATAAACCTGCAAATATTCTTTTGGAAAAGGAATCCCAAACGAATAGAAAATTCCTATTTATGCAAATCAGTCTCTGAAACTGTGGAGCCGTGATTTTGAAGGTTGTGTCCAAATGATCAGTAGCTGTACATCTATGTGGAAATATAGATCTGCTTGGATATTTCAGTGAAGGTGGTACTCATTAAAACTACAATTAAGCGCAAGAGTTTAAGTGTGAAAATCCAGCGGATTTAAGCGGATCCCTTAAATGACTCCTAGAAGAATTGAGGCTGCTTAGATTGTGAGATCAATTAATTGTAGCAGATCTATGGTTATGGTTTTATGTAACGCTTTAAAGCATGAGAGCACATTTTTTCTCCGCTCTGATCCACCTGCTTCTGTGTCCGTGTCGCTCTTGGGTTCGCTGTCGCGGCGCGTCGTGCGCGCTTTATTCTTGCGCAGGCATCTCCAGTCTTGAAAGACAAGCAGTCCTACCACGTTGATGCACAGTCCAATGCTGCCGACGACAAGCACTAGAGCGGGTTTGTCGATGGCTTCAGGCTGTGCGAGCCGCTCAAGCGCTTGGGCCGACACGGAGAAGCGCACGGCGGCCAGGAACACGGCGTTGGCCAGCGCGCCCAGCACCTCGACGCGCACCAGTCCGTACGTGCAGCGCGGAGAGGAGGAGCGGCGACGGACGCGCGCAGCAATTAAACCCACCGAGAGCGAGATGATGTCGGACAGCATGTTAAAGGAGTCCGACACCAGCGCTATGGAGTTCCCCACATAACCGGCCACGATCTCGGCCAAGAAGAACATGCTGGTCATGGTCAGCATAAAACCCAGACGACAACTTTTCCCGCTATAGCGACCCATTTCTCCTTGGAACAGAGTCCTTTAATCTCACGGAAATGTCAGAAAGACAAGTGATGAATCAGTGCACACTGAACAGTGTCCACTCTGGCTCCCTCTTGGCTGCAACTGACTGTAATGAACCCTGGACTGCTATTGGTGTTCTTTAGTTAATAAACCGAACACCATACTCTCACTGTATTCTAGCTTATATTTCAGATAAGTGTGATGATAACGGTGAACTTTGAGACGCGCATGTGGTCTTTGAGACGTCTATATGAAAACATACACACTTTATAAGACATCCATAAACAGTTATGTTACTGTATGTATATCTGGACACTTCAGATTTCCTTGAAGTCTTTATTGGAATATTTGTGTATATATATATATATATATATATATATATATATATATATATATATATATATATATATACATATATATTTATTTATTTATTTATATATATATATATATATATATATTTATATATTTATTTATTTATTTATTTATTTATTTATTTATTTATTTGGTATTAGTGATTTTTATTTTTAATTTTTATTAGTGATATTGAATTACTACATTAACATTCTGTTATTATTATTATTATTATTATTATTATTATTATTATTATTATTAAGTAGTAGAGTGAATCACAATGCTTTAAAGGAGGGATATTGATGACGTAGGGTACCAGTAAAGTATTTTGCTGATTTTACTGTAGAACAGTATTTTCTTCCTCAGTCCTGCCTCTGGTCAGACGCTGCTGTGGCTGAAACGTTTGTCAGAATTTTTCTCTTCGTCCACCATTAACAGAGTAAGATGCCTCCTTGAAACAAATTGTTGTTTTGCTATGTGCGGAAGTTTAGATTATATGTCTGGCTAAGAAAATCTATATTACTGGATTAAGCTAGTTTTAGATTTGAATGTGTGAGATGACTGGTGAGGGCATGGTGGCTCCCAAATTTTCCCCACACCTCTGAGATTGGGGGTTCGACTCCTGTGTCCGTACTCTGTTTTGCTCTATGTTCTCCCTGTGCTTCAGGGTTCTTTTTTGCTATTCTGGTTGATTGGCATCTCTAAATTGTCAGTAATCTCACTCACTCACACACTCACTCACTCACATATTTACTCACTCACATATTTACTCACTCACATATTTACTCACTCACTTACTCACTCACATATTTACTCACTCACTCACATACATATTTACTCACTCACTCACTCACATACATATTTACTCACTCACATACATATTTACTCACTCACAATATTTACTCACTCACTCACATACATATTTACTCACTCACATACATATTTACTCACTCACATATTTACTCACTCACTCACATACATATTTACTCACTCACATACATATTTACTCACTCACAATATTTACTCACTCACTCACATACATATTTACTCACTCACTCACTCACATACATATTTACTCACTCACTCACTCACAACATATTTACTCACTCACATACATATTTACTCACTCACTCACATATTTACTCACTCACATACATATTTACTCACTCACTCACATATTTACTCACTCACTCACTCACTCACTCACTCACTCACTCACATATTTACTCACTCACTCACATATTTACTCACTCACTCACTCACTCACTCACTCACATATTTACTCACTCACTCACTCACTCACTCACATATTTACTCACTCACTCACTCACTCACATATTTACTCACTCACTCACTCACTCACTCACTCACTCACTCACTCACATATTACTCACTCACTCACTCACTCACTCACATATTTACTCACTCACTCACTCACTCACATATTTACTCACTCACTCACACACTCACTCACTCACATATTTACTCACTCACTCACTCACTCACTCACCACTCACATATTTACTCACTCACTCACTCACTCACTCACTCACTCACTCACATATTTACTCACTCACTCACTCACTCACTCACTCACTCACATTTACTCACTCACTCACACACTCACTCACTCACATATTTACTCACTCACTCACATATTTACTCACTCACTCACTCACTCACATATTACTCACTCACTCACACACTCATTCACTCACATATTTACTCACTCACTCACATATTTACTCACTCACTCACTCACTCACTCACATATTTACTCACTCACTCACTCACATATTTACTCACTCACTCACACACTCACTCACTCACTCACATATTTACTCACTCACTCACATATTTACTCATTCACTCACATATTTACTCACTCACTCACTCACATATTTACTCACTCACTCACTCACATTTACTCACTCACTCACTCACATATTTACTCACTCACTCACCCACTCACTCACTCACATATTTACTCACTCACTCACTCACTCACTCACTCACTCACATATTTACTCACTCACTCACTCACTCACATATTTACTCACTAACTCACTCACTCACATTCTACTCACTCACTCACTCACTCACATTTACTCACTCACTCACTCACTCACTCACATATTTACTCACTCACTCACCCACTCACTCACTCACATATTTACTCACCCACTCATTCACTCACATATTTACTCACCCACTCACTCACTCACATATTTACTCACCCACTCACTCACTCACTCACTCACATATTTACTCACTCACTCACATATTTACTCACTCACTCACTCACTCACTCACATATTTACTCACTCACTCACATACATATTTACTCACTCACTCACTCACATACATATTTACTCACTCACATACATATTTACTCACTCACTCACATATTTACTCACTCACTCACATATTTACTCACTCACATACATATTTACTCACTCACTCACATATTTACTCACTCACTCACTCACTCACTCACTCACTCACACATATTTACTCACTCACTCACATATTTACTCACTCACTCACTCACTCACTCACATATTTACTCACTCACTCACTCACTCACATATTTACTCACTCACTCACTCACATATTTACTCACTCACTCACCCACTCACTCACTCACATATTTACTCACTCACTCACTCTCTCACATATTTACTCACTCACTCACATATTTACTCACTCACTCACTCACTCACTGACTCACATATTTACTCACTCACTCACTCACATATTTACCACTCACTCACCCCTCACTCACTCACTCACTCACATATTTACTCACTCACTCACTCACTCACTCACTCACTCACATATTTACTCACTCACTCACATATTTACTCACTCACTCACTCACTCACTCACTCACTCACATATTTACTCACTCACTCACTCACATATTTATTCACTCACTCACTCACATATTTACTCACTCACTCACCCACTCACTCACTCACTCACTCACTCACTCACTCACTCACATATTTACTCACTCACTCACTCACATATTTACTCACTCACTCACTCACATATTTACTCACTCACTCACTCACTCACATATTTACTCACTCACTCACTCACTCACTCACTCACATATTTACTCACTCACTCACTCACATATTTACTCACTCACTCACTCACTCACTCACATATTTACTCACTCACTCACTCACTCACTCACTCACTCACATATTTACTCACTCACTCACTCACTCACTCACATATTTACTCACTCACTCACTCACTCACATATTTACTCACTCACTCACTCACATATTTACTCACTCACTCACTCACTCACTCACTCACTCACATATTTACTCACTCACTCACTCACTCACATATTTACTCACTCACTCACTCACTCACATATTTACTCACTCACTCACTCACTCACATATTTACTCACTCACTCACTCACATTTACTCACTCACTCACTCACTCACTCACATATTTACTCACTCACTCACTCACATATTTACTCACTCACTCACATATTTACTCACTCACTCACTCACATATTTACTCACTCACTCACTCACTCACATATTTACTCACTCACTCACCCACTCACTCACTCACTCACTCACTCACATATTTACTCACTCACTCACTCACTCACTCACTCACTCACTCACATATTTACTCACTCACTCACTCACTCACTCACATATTTACTCACTGACATATTTACTCACTCACTCACCCACTCACTCACTCACTCACTCACATATTTACTCACTCACTCACATATTCACTCACTCACTCACATATTTACTCACTCACTCACTCACTCACTCACATATTTACTCACTCACTCACTCACATATTTACTCACTCACTCACTCACATATTTACTCACTCACTCACTCACTGACATATTTACTCACTCACTCACCCACTCACTCACTCACTCACTCACATATTTACTCACTCACTCACTCACATATTTACTCACTCACTCACTCACTCACTCACTCACATATTTACTCACTCACTCACTCACTCACTCACATATTTACTCACTCACTCACTCACTCACATATTTACTCACTCACTCACTCACATATTTACTCACTCACTCACTCACTCACTCACTCACTCACTCACATATTTACTCACTCACTCACTCACTCACTCACATATTTACTCACTCACTCACTCACTCACATATTTACTCACTCACTCACTCACATATTTACTCACTCACTCACTCACATATTTACTCACTCACTCACTCACTCACTCACATATTTACTCACTCACTCACTCACATATTTACTCACTCACTCACTCACTCACTCACTCACATATTTACTCACTCACTCACATATTTACTCACTCACTCACATATTTACTCACTCACTCACTCACTCACTCACATATTTACTCACTCACTCACTCACTCACATATTTACTCACTCACTCACCCACTCACTCACTCACTCACTCACTCACATATTTACTCACTCACTCACTCACTCACTCACTCACATATTTACTCACTCACTCACTCACTCACTCACTCACTCACTCACATATTTACTCACTGACATATTTACTCACTCACTCACCCACTCACTCACTCACTCACTCACATATTTACTCACTCACTCACATATTCACTCACTCACTCACATATTTACTCACTCACTCACTCACTCACTCACTCACTCACATATTTACTCACTCACTCACTCACATATTTACTCACTCACTCACATATTTACTCACTCACTCACACACTCACTCACTCACTCACATATTTACTCACTCACTCACTCACTCACATATTTACTCACTCACTCACCCACTCACTCACTCACTCACTCACATATTTACTCACTCACTCACTCACCCACTCACTCACATATTTACTCACCCACTCACTCACTCACATATTTACTCACTCACTCACTCACTCACATATTTACTCACACACTCACTCACTCACATATTTACTCACTCACTCATTCACTCACATATTTACTCACTCACATATTTACTCACTCACTTACTTACTCACTCACCCACTCACTCACATATTTACTCACTCACTCACTCACATATTTACTCACTCACTCACCCACCCACCCATAACACACACCCGCTCACTCACCCACCCACTCACTCACTCACACACAATCACACTCTCACTCACTCACTTTCACACTCTCGCTCTCTCTCTCTCTCTCTCTCTCTCTCTCTCTCTCTCTCTCTCTCTCTCTCTCTCTCTCTCCCTCTCTCTCTCGCTCTCTTGCGCACACACACACACACTCTTAACAGGCTAAACTCCAATACAGTGCTGGTGTTTTCATTAACGCCACAGTGTATATCCTTATAAACAAAACAGTGTTTCTTCTTTGACTGGACATGCAACTTTGTTCAATATTCACCCAGAGGTCTGTACAGGTGAACTACAGTACATTCAGAGGTTAGACACATTTTACCTTAAATTTAACTTTCTTTTTGTTCTTTTGTTCTGTGCATGCCTCATTTCCCTACTCTAAGCGTCAGCAACTAATGGCTGTTTTATACTGCCGTGTTTCCAGGCACTTTATTAGGATAAGCTCAGGGCAAGATGGTCTCAAAGTAGGCAGGTAAAATCTTCAGCAAGAAATCTCTCACAGTCAAACCTCCTGTCTAAAATCTCCTGAAGAATTTCATTAAGGCAAGCACGTTTTCACACGTTCACACTCGTGCACTCACTGCACATATGTGTCCAGACACACATTTATAAAGAAGTATGGGTTTTGGACATATGATTATTTGGAATATTAAGAAGAAGAAAAAAACAAAAAAAAACATTACATGTACTTATGTGCAAATTTTTTTACTCTGAGGTTGTGATTGCACCATTAAATTTAATTTAATTTATAAAGTATGAATAAATACGTTATAAATAAATTAATTGATACATGCCATATGAAGACTTTTAAATTCTTAACTGTAGCCTTTTATGCAGTATTTATTTAGACTTTAACGTATTATGTAATTGCCATTATGTAGGTAGTATTTCATTAGAAAACCGTCATTCGGAGCACACTTGAACATTTGCAGTAAACAGCTGGAAACCCTGCTGCCATAATTTTACTTTTTTAATATATAAATTTTTATATTTTTTTATTTATATATACAGTGGTGTAAAAAAGTGTTGGCCCCCTTCCTGTTTTTTTTTTATTTTTTTGCATGTTTGTCACTCTTTTTGTTTCAGATAATCAAACACATTGAAATATTAGTCAAAGATAACACAAGTAAACACATCATGCAGTTTTTAAATGAAGGTTTTTATTATTAAGGGAAAACAAAATCCAAAACTACATGGCCCTGTGTGAAAAAGTGTTTGCCCCCTAAGCCTAATAACTGGTTGGTCCACCCTTAGCAGCAATGACTGCAATCAAGCGTTTTCCATAACTTGCAATGAGTCTGTTACAGCGCTGTGGAGGAATTTTGGCCCACTCATCTTTGCAGAATTGTTGTAATTCAGCCACATTGGAGGGTTTTCGAGCATGAACCACCTTTTTAAGGTCATGCCACAGCATCTCAATGGGATTGAGGTCAGGACTTTGACTAGGCCACTCCAAAGTCTTCATTTTGTTTTTCTTCAGCCATTCAGAGGTGGACTTGCTGGTGTGTTTTGGATCATTGTCCTGCTGCAAAACCCAAGTTCACTTCAGCTTGAGGTCACAAACAGATGGCCGGACATTCTCCTTCAGGATGTTTTGGTAGACAGTAGAATTCATGGTTCCATTTATCACAGCAAGTCTTCCAGGTCCTGAAGCAGCAAAACAGCCCCAGACCATCACACTACCACCACCATATTTTACTGTTGGTATGATGTTCTTTTTCTGAAATGCAGTGTTACTTTTACGCCAGACGTAATGAGGCCTGCAGTTCTTTGGATGTTGTTGTGGGGTCTTTTGTGACCTCCTGGATGGGTTGTCGCTGCGCTCTTGGGGTAATTTTGGTCGGCCGGCCACTCCTGGGAAGGTTCTCCACTGTTCCATGTTTTTGCCATTTGCAGATAATGGCTCTCACTGTGGTTCGCGGCAGTCCCAAAGCTTTAGAAATGGCTTTATAACCTTTTCCAGACTGATAGATCGGTAGGTTTGTGACCTCAAGCTGACGCGAACTTGGGTTCTGCAGCAGGACAATGATCCAAAACACTTTTTCACACCACTGTATTAAGATATATTATATATATATATATATATATATATATATATATATATATATATATATATATATATATATATATATATATATATATATATATATATGTATATGTATATGTATATATATATATGTATATATATATGTGTATATATGTATATATGTATATGTATATATATATATGTATATATATATGTGTATATATGTATATATGTATATGTATATATATATATGTATATATATATGTGTATATATGTATATATGTATATATATATAGTTCTTTACACTTTATGGTGAGTTTTACAATTATTTACAGTAAATTTACAATATTTTACTGCCTTTTTATTTTTCCAGTGTTTTCACCCCTCGGCATAATTGTTTGCACCTTGTTTGTTTTTTGAAAATTTTTTTACATTTTTATAAGAGTTTTGCATTTAAACCATTGTTTTTGTTTTACATACGAGGGCAACAGGTTTGCTTTTTATTTCTGCCGCAATAAATTCCATCAAACACTTCACCTTTTTATAGCCGATCAATAATTGACAGGTACAGTATCTTTACTGTACAAGATAATGGAGCTGCTATTATCTTTACAGTTGATAAGCAGAATTTTGTGACACAACTCCGTTCGTAATACTTAAGCTACCGTATGCAGACAGACAAATTTCTCTTTAAATTTAGGTTGAAAATAAACTCGTTTCAAATAAATGCACGTTTTTTAAAATTCTATTATCTTATTTGAATTTGCATTAATTTTAAAGGTGGCTTTCTTTTATTTTAACTTTATATCAACCAAAAACATACTTTCTTTGTTCTTTTTTTCTTTCTTTTTTTTTTTAAATAAACTTTTTCAATTTTTTTCTAATTTCCAAAATCTGGTTTTTTTTTTTTTCTTTTTTAAAATTATATTTATTTATTTACTTATTTACTTACTTATTTACTTAATTATGTCATTATTTATTTTGTTATTTATTTTGTTATTTATTTCTTTATTTATGGTACAAACCCAGCATCTGGGCCTAAGCTACCAGCGTTTTCCGACAAGTTCTGTGAGCCCAAGATGCTGAATTCTGTGCAGTGTCGATAAAAATAGCATAAGACGTGGAAGCTGGTTTAATAGAATGGGGTAGTTGGTCACTTGTAGAACAGAGTATGCTGGACCAGTAAACCACTGTTGCACAGCCCCAGTAAAGAAGCTGTTGTTTGATGTACCTGAGCTACCTGATAAATTTCCACCTGTAGTTTTACCTATCTGACCAGGTTTTATTTAAGGCAGCTGTGGCACTTCTTCATGCCACTATGAAGGTCTAACACAATGCTTTGACATTATAAAGGTGATGTCTTTGAACTGGTAAAAAGCATCAATGCCAGCTGGATTGCCCTCAGTTCCGCCTCAGTGGAGTGGTGGCAGCTCAAGTGTTTAAGGCTGTGGGTTGTTGATCGGAAGATCTGGGTTTAAGCCTCAGCACTGCCAAGCCACCACTGTTGGGCCCTTGAGCGAGGCTGATCATGACTGATCCTGCGCTCTGACCCCAACCCCCAAGGATGGTATTTGCAAAGAAAGCATACTCAGCATACTTATACATAGCAATATTAAGGCAGGATGTCTAAGCCAAATTAGACACTTTTGATATCCAGTATATAAGTTAACATACAGAAGAGTTTTCAGGAGATCAAATTCCTTTACTGATAGATCAGACATATTTCAAAGGCCATATAACATTAACAAGTGTGGATATAATAAGGAGTGCCTTATTGCCTCATATAGCCGTCTGCGTATGCTACAAAGTACAGTTCACAGTGTCAGATCTCGTGAAACACCTGTCCTTGTGTGCCCTTAGTTCTTCATGTGATTTCAAACAATTCCCCCCCAAAAAAACCTTTATAGCAAAGCCCAGATACTGTAAACCCACTATAAATCTATTTAACATGCAATTGTTTATTAAAGCTCAAGATCCATAAATTGAAATGAACAGCTCAAAGTTTATTACACTTTCTTCTAAAAACTCAAGAATGAAGAAAGGATGCATGAATTACATTTAGTAAGAAGTGCCAAAGCTGTTAAAGAATAGCACATGGCGAAATAAGATTAAAGACACAACAATGCGAACTAAGCGGCAGTTACAGTTAAAAGTATTCTGATGATCAAACTTCTAATGAACTTTCAGTTACATCACAAGCAGCAATAAAAGACCTTGGTGTGATTATTGGTGTGACCTTGTGACTCCAGTTTCTCGTTTGAAGCTCGTGTAGATTACATTATAATGAGATACAACATTGCATGGTGCAGAAAAAAAAAAAACAGTTCATGCCTTTCTATGTGGATGTTTGAGTCCAGAATGCAGAAATATTACTTTGAAAAGTTAATCATATTACCCCTATTCTATCCACACTTCAATTGCTTCTATTAAAATTTTACACCTATAATAAAAAAC
>JAUCMX010000002.1:3334765-3359765 GCA_033459395.1 Hemibagrus guttatus | reverse complement strand
ATGTTCGGGCTTTAGTGCTCTCTGCTGGGAGAAGTGGAGATTACAATGCTGTAATCCTGATTTGTAGTGAGAATTATCTTGAAAGGAGAGTGGCTGATTTTTAAGACACTTATATACTATAAAATTAAACACTGGTCTTCCAAATCTGTATCATCTTACCTGGTTATCACTACTAAAAGATATTGCTTCTCCTCTCAGGTGAATATCAAGTCTCTGGAGGATGTGGTTCGCGCTTACCTGAAACTTGCAGAGGAGAAAACCGAGACGGCCAAAGAGGAATCTCAGCAAATGGTGTTGGACATTGAGGATCTGGATAACATTCAGACCCCAGAGAGGTACCTGGCAATATCGAATAGTTTCTTTTGTGGGAAATTTGAGCATGTAAAGTTTATTTAGTACAGAAGCCTATAAACCTACAGTAAAATACATTTGTTTTCAGTGTTCTGCTGAGTGCTGTGAGTGGAGAGGATACTCAGGACCGTACTGACCGTCTGCTGCTCACTCCTTGGGTGAAATTTTTGTGGGAGTCGTATCGCCAGTGTCTGGACTTGCTGAGGAACAACTCCAAAGTGGAGCGTCTGTACCATGACATTGCGCAGCAAGGTCGGTGCACGCTGCACACACATCTTTACACATGTGGTTTTATCACATCATTTCTTTATACTACATGCAAAGCATGTTTATCTTTTCCTTACAAATTTTTTTCTTTTTATAAAAAAAAAAAAAAAAAAAAAAAAAAAGCTTTCAAGTTCTGCCTGCAGTACACCCGCAAGGCAGAGTTCCGTAAGCTGTGTGATAACCTGCGCATGCACCTGGGTCAGATCCAGAGGCACCATAACCAAAGCACAGCCATCAACCTGAACAACCCCGAGAGCCAGTCCATGCACTTGGAGACTCGTCTGGTGCAGCTGGACAGCGCTATCAGCATGGAGCTCTGGCAGGTGAGGACACATAGAACTGGCATCAATGCATTGGGATTGGTTTACTTGCTTGTTTGTAAACATGCCAGGGAGATCAATTGTAAACATTGGTGGGAAAAAACATCCTTTCTCGTTTCAGGAAGCTTTCAAGGCAGTCGAGGATATCCATGGACTGTTTGCCCTCTCTAAGAAGCCCCCCAAACCCCAGCTGATGGCCAACTACTATAATAAGGTGTCCACGGTGTTCTGGAAGTCGGGTAACGCTCTGTTCCATGCCTGCACGCTGCACCGGCTCTACCATCTCTCCAGAGAAATGAGAAAGAACCTCACCCAGGAGGAAATGCAGAGGTTAGTGGTGCTTGACTTGTATTCCTCGAAGAAGTTCTGAAAGGCAAAGCTTTTAAACGCAACGCTTTTCACAGGATGTCGACTCGTGTGCTTTTGGCCACTCTGTCCATCCCCATAACCCCAGAGCGCACCGATATCGCCCGCCTGTTGGATATGGACGGGATTATTGTGGAGAAGCACCGCAGACTGGCCACTTTGCTTGGCCTGCAGTCTCCACCCACCCGCCAGAGCCTCATCAACGATATGGTAATCTCGGCTTTCTTTCAGTTCGGCTGAAAGCTCGAAGCCGTCCGCATTCTTTTAAACGTTTCCACTTGAATTCAGGGAAATCTTTGCTTACTACATGTTGATTATATGGCACCACATTCCAATCTCTAATCTTCTTGCAGGTGAGGTTTAATCTTCTCCAGTATGTCATCACTGACATCAAGGAGCTGTACAGCTGGCTGGAGGTGGAGTTCCATCCCCTCAAACTGTGTGGACGTGTCACCAAGGTACAAATGTGTGAAACAGTGGATTTAACGAGTTGAAGATGTGATCGTTGTAAATCCTTCTCTGACTGTATCTGTGGTTTTCCAGGTGCTGAACTGGGTGAGGGATCAGGCAGAGAAAGAGGCTGACCTGCAGCAGTATGTTCCTCACTTACAGAACAACACCATTCTCCGGCTTCTGCAGCAGGTGAATTAATTACAGATAATATGGTTTTAGATCGAGCAAGAGAAGTGTTCCACCAATAATTGCTCATTGTTAATTGTTATTAATATCAACAACTAAATGCAGAATATTGGATCTTAAACATACAGCTGTGGATTTTTGTTTTGTTTCAGGTGGCTCAGATCTATCAGAGCATCGATTTCAGCAGGCTGGCCTCTCTTGTGCCGTTTGTGGATGCCTTCCAGCTGGAGCGCTCCATTGTTGACGCTGCACGTCACTGTGACCTGCAGGTTTGTTACTTAGAGTTGTGTTTTGTTTTTGTTTTTTTTTAAACAAAAAACAAAACAATTGTTAGTCATATATCCTACAGCTATAGCACTGCTTAACATTTCTTGTGTTTTTTTCTTTTTTCAGGTACGTATTGACCATACATCCAGAACCCTAAGCTTTGGCTCGGATCTGAACTACTCGACTAAAGAGGACGCCCCCGTGGGACCATTCCTGCAGAACATGCCTTCTGAGCAGATCCGTAACCAGCTCACGGCCATGTCGTCTGCTCTGGCCAAGGCCATTCAGATCATCAAACCGGCCTCCAGTCTGGTAAGGAAGTGAAATTACCGGGTCTTGCTCATTTCTTCATTCTGAAAGATGAAGTGTTCAATTTATGACACTTTATATCTTTACCCTTACTTTTGCTTAATTTCCTCTTTGAGTAAATATCAGTAATTAATTTCTATTTTTTATATGGTCTGTTATGCCACTTTAATTGTTAAATCTTCTTCCTGTAGCAAGAACGGGAGGAGCAGCGTCAGCAGGCCAGCACCGCCTACCTTAAAAATGCCCGTAAGGAGCACCAGCGCATCCTGGCTCGTCGCCAGACCATTGAGGAGCGCAAGGAGCGTCTGGAGAGCCTGAACATCCAGCGTGAGAAGGAGGAGCTGGAACAGCGCGAGGCTGAGCTCCAGAAGGTGCGTAAGGCTGAGGAGGAGCGCCTGCGCCAGGAGGCTAAGGAGAGGGAGAAGGAGCGCATCATGCAGGAGCACGAGCAGATCAAAAAGAAAACGGTGCGCGAGCGCCTTGAGCAAATCAAGAAGACCGAGCTGGGTGCCAAAGCGTTTAAAGACATCGACATTGAGGTATGGAGGGTGGAGTTCAGGACATGATATAAATGATACAGAAATTTGAGTTAAATTGTTCCGATTGCTTTTTGGTACCTTTTTAGATGCATGTGGAAATGATGATACACAGATTTTTGCACTTTCTTGCTAGAAAGGGCACATTTAATCTCCTCATAGCTTTGCTGATAAGCTTATAGTTGATGTGTAATGATTATGTAGATCAGCTTTGTATGTCTTGAACAAATTTGCATGCAAGCATGTCATAGAATTGCCTTAACATCGTGAACCTGCTATCGCTCAACACGCTGATTAGATGAATCAAAGTTAGCTGCAGGGCAGCTATTTAAGTAGTTGGTTAATTTTAGTGATGGAAAAAAAAAAACGTTACTCGCTGAGAATATACCAAATCAAACCAATTCACCTTTGGATTTGTGACAAATGGGAGCTGGTTTAGGTTTTATTTAGACAGACAGGTAGGTATGTATGTAATGTTAACACAAGCAAAAGTGTGCCTTGCAAAAGTAATTAATTTAATTTAGTTAGCCAGAAACTCGATTTGTTTTGTGTGTTGTGTTGTGACCTCTACCTCTATCTGTGCAGGATCTGGAGGAGTTGGACCCTGATTTCATCATGGCCAAACAGGTGGAGCAGCTGGAGAAAGAGAAGAAAGAGCTGCAGGAGCGCCTAAAGAATCAGGAAAAGAAGGTAAGGGTTGGAGGATCATGAAGACAACAATAACATCATTTTGGTGCTTGAGCTTTCTTTCCTCTCTATCAGTTTTTTGTCAGTGTTCCTAGGAATCATATTTCACTTTTTTTTTCTTACTCAGATCCTAAAACTGGGTTCTTTTTCCCAGATCTTAACCCTTACGGTTTAGTGATTGGTTAAAATACTCCACCATTTATAATCACATGGTTTAGAATGAAGTCTTTGGCTGTTCTGTAACAAGTCTATTTGTATCCACTTACAATAAAAACAAAATGAAACTAAACTAACGTATAATTGTTGCACAGGCACGAGAAGTGTGTCTATAGAAACCTTGAAATGTCTATTTTTAAATGGACAGATTAAAAATGATAACAAATATTCTCTGTTTGTAATATGCATAAAAACTAACGATAAGGACAGTTTTTCCGTCTCAGCTCATCAGCGCTAACCTAGACACGCCCTTTCATAGTGCACTAATCTTATGGTAATGATATGTGCAGAATATTCAAATATGTTAAAACACTCACCTATGGTGTAATGAGAGTTTTGCTATTAACATGCTATATGTAACTGAAACAAGAGCAATGCTCATGCCAGAATGTCTCTAGCGCTTAAAAAATGGGCATCAGACCTCTAAGGGTTAACTTCTGTGAAACTATATGACTGGAGCATCATTCCTAATAATAATGATGCATTAAATAAATTTTCTACGTTCATGTGTTTCAGATTGACTACTTTGAAAGGGCGAAACGTTTGGAGGAAATCCCTCTGATTAAAAAAGCCTATGAAGAGCAGCGTGTCAAAGATATGGAGCTGTGGGAGCTCCAGGAGGAGGAGAGGGTAAGAGTCCATCTCGACAGTCTGCACAGTAGAAAAGATACTTCTCTGCTTTCATTTATAATTGTGGAGGAGGAAGTTCTGACAAATATGCGCATGCTTGAAAGAGTATGTTTGGAAATAGTCGCCGAGTACAGGTTGTCCGAATGTATTTTTAATAATCGCTAAGTTATAGATCACCCTAATGCCTGCTCTTAGTAGAACTGTGCCACTCCGAGATATTTGCTTTGCTTAAGACGGTACATTTTGTTACTCCAGTTATCCTCATCTGGGAGTTTGAGAGGGGAATTTGAGAGGTGATTGTGAACGTGCATGTCAGGAAAAAGCATCTGTAGCCGTTATAGAGAACATTTGGTTATTTCACAACATGTAATTGTGCACATCTGTATTAGATCAGCAACCTGAAAGTGGAGCGTGAGAAGGCTCTCGAGCACAAAACGAGGATGTCCAGGATGATGGAGGATAAGGAGAGCTTTGTGTCTAAAATAACAGCTGCTCGAAGCTTCATCTACGAGGTAAGAAAGGAGAAGACGGTTATTCAAATTATTTATTTATTTTTAGGCGTACAGCTGGTCGCGAACGAAACGGCAGCAGCACAGATATTTTGTAATGTGTTGCGTGTAGAGTTTTCTTTTTCCTCATATGTTAAATGACTTGAATGCGTTTTTAATGCATCTAAGGAAAAACTGAAGCAGTTCGAAGAGCGCTTGGTCGAGGAGAGGAAGAAGCGTCTCGAAGAGCGCAAAAAGCAGCGCAAGGAGGAGCGACGAAGCGCCTTCTACCGCCAGAAAGAGGAGGAGGCCCAGAGGATCCGGGAGGAACAGCTGAAAAAGGGTACTTCAGTGCACTTAAACATTAAACATTTACAATGAGGTAAACATGAGAATACCAGAAACTATATTTGTGTAACTTTATACCTTAAAATAAAAATAGTCAGGTTGAAACTGCCCACATGGATATAACCCTCAGAGGTCTGATGTCTTTTTTTTAAGATCTTGGAGATGTTTTACCATGAACGTTCTTATTTCTGTCACCTATAGCATATTGATGGCAAAACTCTCATTCAACACAAGTTCTGCTACAATACTTGTTACAACATTGTTATAAAAAGCATCCTGTTCATTTATACAAATAAAACAATACATTGATATTCAAATCTTTTAGTTTGAGAAAGGCCTGTATGTGAGGCAGTGCTAACAAGCATGCGTGTTGATGTATAATCACACCCGAGGAGACAATAACCCACCCTCTAAAGTCCTTGTGGCTCATGTTGCGATATACATCCCTAGCGAACGTACAGGTGAGCGTTTAACATATTTGAATATTCTGCACATATCATTACCATATGATTAGCGTGCTGTGACGGGGCGTGTCTAGGTTAGCGCTGATGAGCTGAGACAGAAAAACTGTCCCCCCAATATTAGTTTTTGTGCATATTACACAACAGAATATTTTTCATTTTTAATAAGTCCGTTTCTCGTGTCTGTGCAGCAATTATATGTTGAGTTTTGTTTCATTTTTGCGACACATTTCAGATAAGCTAACAAAAAAGCTGGAAGCAGAGGAAAGCATGAAAACAAACAAAAGTTATACCTAAATGTAGGTTAGAACGCTGTCTTTCCCGTTTCTGTATGATCATAAACGGTGGAGTGTTTTAACCAGTCATTGCTACGTGTGCATGACCATAGACTCGTCAGATTTAATGCATAACCACAGACTGTTCTAAATACTCTGTGATTAAATGTAACACACTTTGGCAGTGGTAGGTTGTGATATCCACCACTGTAATAAGTTTTAAGCAGTATAAGTATTAAGCAGTAATATTGCATACTCTAAAATGTGGTATTTAGACGTTCAGTATCTTTATTTTGGTCGAGCCATCATGATGTTCGTCATCGGCGTGTTTCAGAGCGTGAGGAGCGTGAGCGTGAGGAGCAGGCGCAGAGGGAGGAGGAGGAGCGTGAATACCAGGAACGCCTACGCAAGCTAGAGGAGCAGGAGAGGAAGCAGCGAGCCAGGCAGCAGGAAATAGAGGAGCGTGAACGCCGTAAGGAGGAGGAGATGAGGAAGCCCCGAGAGGAGGAGAAGCCCAGCAAAGTAAACACAAACGAACACACTTTGCTCTGTCTGCTTCTTCTAGCATGTTTTGCACATCAGTTTTTCTTTCTTCAGAAACTGAATGATCTTCCATGATCTACCTGTAACTCACTCATGCTCATTCCATCACTCACGTTTTCACCCTATTGTTTTTAAAAATGTTTCATAATTCACTTAATGTAGTCTTGTGATCGCTGGAAGCCTCAAAGCTTCCAGAAAAAAAATCATACAGGGTGGCACATAGGTCTGGCATCATGGGAGAACATTGTTTGCAATGTAATCAAAGTATTTTAATGACCATACAGACCTATTTTCATTTCTTTTGTTGATTAACAGCCAACAATCTGATTACCTCCAGAGTAAATAATCTTTGTGATAAGATACAGCTATTCATTTTTATCATGACTGTAAAGTCTTGCAAAATGATCCATGTTTTCTTTGTTGCTCATTGATGAATATGGATCATAAATATTACGATCAGGTCAGAGGTTAATTTGCTTTAATGACAGATCGACATTGTTTACAAGCACAAATGTGAGTGATGGGATCTGAGTGAAAAATTGCTTGTTTAAATGATGTAGTCTCATTTAGCCTGGAACAATCTCACTGTCTCTGCAGGACTGGGGTGAAAAGGAAGAGGGTGGCTGGAGGAGGCGTACAGCAGAGACCAACGACTCGGAGTGGAGACGCCCCGTTTCTGACAAGTGAGTGGATGCCATTTATTACAGGATGCTTTTAGGAGGTCTGACACTGGCTAATCAGCAAGAGCATATGTTTCAGAAAGTTTGACCTTTTGATTAATTTTTTGAAACAGGGACTGGCGTCAGGAAGGGCGTGAAGAAAACGAGAGTGAGGAGCGCGAGCCACCCTTTAAAAGAACCGGAGAGGGTTCCCGCCGGGGGCCGTCAGATGACCGAGGCCTTCGTAGGGGCTTTGATGATGACCGTGGTACCAGACGAGGCTTCGATGACGAGCGCGGTCCCAGGCGTGGTTATGATGAAGAGCGTGGCCCCAGACGTGGTCTGGACGATGATCGTGGACCTAGAAGGGGATTCGATGATGAGCGTGGTCCCCGGCGTGGCTTGGACGAGCCAAGAGGCTCCAGACGTGGTGCTGATGATGACTGGGGTCCTAGGAGAGGTGGAGGTGATGACGAGAGAGGCGGTAGGAGAGGAGGTGATGACGCCAAGCCTTGGAAACCTCTGGGCAGACCAGGTTTGGATGGTGTATAGGAATTTTTGAACTATTATTTGTGTATCTTCATTGATGTATTGGGTCAAATGTGGCTTTTTTTTGTTTTTGTTTAATGTAATTTTTTTTTGTGCCCTGAAGGTGGTTGGAGAGAGAGGGAGAAGGCCCGTGAAGAGAGCTGGGGTCCTCCCCGTGACTCCGATGCTCATGATGAGGATGAACACGAAGGAGAGGAGCATCATGAGGGAGAACGTTTCAGAGAGCGTCGTCCGCCCAGGTACTTGTGCTTGACCTTGTGCAATCAGTTTGAAGTCTCGTTTCAAAAATGGTGCTTTTGTGGCAAATATCCAGGGACAGTGTGCTATTCAGTTTAAACAGAGTGTGTATGAACCTGTTTCAGTCTGAAACTTTAACACTGCGTGTACGTTTGTAGGGAGGAGGGTGGCTGGAGGAGAGGTGGATCCGACGAGCCCAGCAGTTGGCGCGATAGTCGACGTGACGACTTTGATCGCGAAGATCGTCGTGATCGCCGTGACATCAGAGAGCGTCGGGATGACCGTGAACGTGATAACAGGCCACCACACCGAGACCACGATGATGGTGAGGCCCTTGTTTATGTTTTCTGTCACTCAGTAACCTAAAACCTTTTCATCTCTCATGGCCTTGTGTATGAAATGGCAATTCTTAATGCATCGTGATTCAGGTGGATCCTGGCGCCGTGGGGGAGGGGAAGAACGTCGAGATGATCGTAAGGAGGACCGTGACGCTCCTCCGAGAGCCCGCGAACGCGACGGGGAGAGAAGCAGCTGGCGCTTAGACAAGGAAAAAGACAACCCACGGCGCACCAAGAACGAGACTGACGACGACGGCTGGACCACAGTGCGCCGCTAACTCTCCGACTGTCGCTTAACAGCCTCCACAGCCTTGATCTTCTCATTAATCACCTTGGTATTGTGACAAACCTCTGGCATACTTGTTAACCGAATTATCATATAGAGTTCTAGTTTGACATGTTGCACCACACCAGGTGAGAGCCATTCGTTCTTTCGAAATCATGTTTGACCAATTCTACCTTGAAAGTACATTGTTCTGCTTTTGTGCATGCTTCAAGTATTCAATTGATCTCATTTAAAATCCTTGTTTGAGCGGTGAACAGATGCAAAGTGAAAAATAAATAATAAATTCATGGTTAAAATGACCTGAGATATGGTATGAATACATCTGGCCTGGAAGTTAGCACGATCCTTTATCACCTCTCGCTGCTCCTCTTGTGGGTTGTTTGCTTTTTAGACATATGAAAACTTTATTAATAAAGTCATTTGCTCAACAAATGGATTCGTAGCCGTTACTCTGAGCTGAGTGTTTTTGATCATGAGGATATGGATGATGAGTCAAAGAATACCTGATTGTTTCGTATATAGACTGGAGTGCAGTTTACCTCGCCCAGGGTTCCTGGATGGAAGAAAGGGAACTGAATGTCTGTTTGACGGTTTATTAAATTAGAATTGTCTCCTGCTCCATGTCCACAAGGGAAGACCCAGACTTCCTCAGAGTCCAGACCTCATTTCATCATGTTGGAATAGAGATGTTTAGCAGGAAGAGTATTACTGAGAAGATTAAAGAGCTGTTTTAGAAGGTGTGGAGGAAAGTGTGAAATCAAAGGGTGGTGAGATGAACTGTATTATCAGAGAATGTATCGCACTCAAAGATAAGGGATAAAGTATAAGGAACAAACCTCTGGGTGTGCTGCAGTATCTGTAATGAACAGATGGACGTTGCCTAAACACCTGTTTTTTAATTAGCTATAAAAGCATTTTATTTGTGCTGTGCCACAGCAATTAGTCAGCTTATGAATTAATTATTTAAAGTCTGTTTACATCTGCGAAACAAATACAAAGTTATTCTTAATGTTCTCTTTCTTGAAGTTAAGACAAAAGATCATAAACAGAGGAAATGGTACAGCCCTCTGTCCGGAAGACTGAACCATGGATGTAGGCTATAATACAAATTAGCTGATTTGTTTTCCTTTCATGTCCCACAATTTTATCAAAGGCTTTATACTGATGCCCAGGCATTAAGGGGATATTTGTTTTGGTAATATTAAACGTTAATCTTTCATCATGTGCAAGTTTGCGCTTTTATTTCCACTGAAAGCAAACGCACTTCTGTGTTAGAAAGAGGAACTCGTGTTTTGTGCTTATTGTTGCAACACGGAACATTCCAATCGGCGCACCCGTGAAAACGGGGGACTCCGTTTACGGAGAGGCAAGATGTTTGTGTTTGTATTTGTATTCACTTTTCAATCCTGTTCCCAGCTTTGTGTTTAAAGGTAAGGTTCATAACTCACGCATTTATCCGTTACTTTATTTTCATCATGCTATACGCAGAGAGAGAGAGTTAACCTGTTCTGTTAGCGGTCACTAGCTTCAGCGGCGTTGCTAGCTCTGGTCAGCGCTTGTAGCTGACGCATGCGCAGAAAGTCGTCAGATAATCTAGAGTTGAATCCTTTAAATCGTGTTGATCGCCATTTGCGTATCGATTAGTGTTGCATGGAATGGGAATTTCAGGGGGAAATAAAGAAATAAGGAATAAAAATCTCGGGGATGTGCTGACTGATGTCACACAATCTGATAGAGAGCTTGTCTTTTAAAAGGACACTCTGAAGTGTTGGTTTTCCCATAACTGTCTCTTATCCTGTGACTTAATTTATTAACCAGCATATTTCATCCGTTTTTATTAACGCGTGTCCAAAAAAACAGTTATCTTTTAATTTATAGCAGCTAAACAGTCATAAACCTCATCCAGAGATTTTTTTACTAAGAACGTGTGCTGATATTGAATAATGGAAAGCTGCAATTTGGTTCACTTTGACACGCTTTTATTACACGTATTGCAATTTCTGGCACATTGTACTTGTTTTTAATGACCACCTTCACTATGCTGCTGCTAGTGCTCCATCCTGGCACACGTTTTGTTAAATGGAGCGAAATGCAATGTTTCATGATGCTCCCGATTGCTTTATACGAAGCATCTGTATCAGTGTTGGTGAATACTAAACACAGACTGTATGATCCCTACAGAAGTATTTTAACAAGGATAATAGAATAGTAAAGTAGAGATGAGATGTTTTTCCAGGTCATGGCTGCATGGAGCGGGAGAGAGAGAGACCTGATCAAACCTTCAAACCTTGGAAGGAGGACCAAATCTTCATAGGAGGAGGAAATCTGACCTGCCCAAGTTCCGACTAAAGGATGCAACAAGAGGATGCTTTTTTTTAGTGTATTGTTGACACTTTGTATAGTATGCTGTCAATGCATGTGATCGACCTTTCTGAAGGGAGCTTGGATAATATTACATATTTACAATGGTTTGTTTATAAAGAGCTGATGCAGAACTACTGAAGATGGAACCCTGGTTCCAGTAGTGGGATGTGAAAAAAATAAAAATAAATAAATAACTATAGCTCTATATATATATACGCATATGCATGCATGCAATTCCTCATTATGAGTGCTGCTAGTAACAGTCTGAGGAACATGCTGTACATTTCTAAACAGGGGTCTTGGCTGCTAGGATTATATCAGAGCAACAACAGCTATTTATCAATAGCTCAGGTGATTAGTCATGGTTATACATGAACTGTAAATAATTACGTGGAAGATGATTATTACACTTTATTACCTATACACAATTGTGTTTAAAAAGAAAACTCGTTTATTTGTTTGGTCTTGTTAATAAATAATGTGGTACACTGTATATAATGTACACACTGTGTGTGTATATAAATGTAGAGTATAGTAAATATACAATGTATATATGGTATAGTATAGAAATGTAGAATGAAATAGTAAATAAAATAATTTTTATATGTATGTGTGTGTATATATATATATACATACACACATATATACATACACACATATATATGTGTGTGTGTGTGTATATATATGTGTGTGTGTGTGTGTATGTATATATATATATATATATTTATATTTATTTATATACAGACCCAAATCCTAAAAAGTTGGGACACTGTACAAATTGTGAATAAAAACAGAATGCAATGGTGTGGAAGTTTCAAATTTCAATATTTTATTCAGAATACAACATAGATGACCTATCAAATGTTTAAACTGAGAAAATGGATCATTTTAAGGGAAAAATAAGTTGATTTTAAATTTCATGGCATCAACACATCTCAAAAAAGTTGGGCCATGTTTACCACTGTGTGGCATCCCCTCTTCTTTTTATAACAGTCTACAAACGTCTGGGGACTGAGGAGACAAGTTGCTCAAGTTTAGGAATAGGAATGTTGTCCCATCCTTGTCTAATACAGGCTTCTAGTTGCTCAACTGTCTTAGGTCTTCTTTGTCGGATCTTCCTCTTTATGATGCGCCAAATGTTTTCTATGGGTGAAAGATCTGGACTGCAGGCTGGCCATTTCAGTACCCGGATCCTTCTTCTACGCAGCCATGATGTTGTAATTGATGCAGTATGTGGTCTGGCATTGTCATGTTGGAAAATGCAAGGTCTTCCCTGAAAGAGACGACGTCTGGATGGGAGCATATGTTGTTCTAGAACTTGGATATACCTTTCAGCATTGATGGTGCCTTTCCAGATGTGTAAGCTGCCCATGCCACACGCGCTCATGCAACCCCATACCATCAGAGATGCAGGCTTCTGAACTGAGCGCTGATAACAATTTGGGTTGTCCTTGTCCTCTTTAGTCCGGATGACATGGCGTCCCAGTTTTCAAAAAGAACTTCAAATTTTGATTGGTCTGACCACAGAACAGTTTTCCACTTTGCCACAGTCCATTTTAAATGAGCCTTGGCCCAGAGAAAACGCCTGCGCTTCTGGATCATGTTTAGATATGGCTTCTTTTTTGACCTATAGAGTTTTAGCCGGCAACGGCGAATGGCACGGTGGATTGTGTTCACCAACAATGTTTTCTGGAAGTATTCCTGAGCCCATGTTGTGATTTCCATTACAGTAGCATTCCTGTATGTGATGCAGTGCCGTCTAAGGGCCCGAAGATCACGGGCATCCAGTATGGTTTTCCGGCCTTGACCCTTACGCACAGAGATTGTTCCAGATTCTCTGAATCTTTGGATGATATTATGCACTGTAGATGATGATAACTTCAAACTCTTTGCAATTTTTCTCTGAGAAACTCCTTTCTGATATTGCTCCACTATTTTTCACCGCAGCATTGGGGGAATTGGTGATCCTCTGCCCATCTTGACTTCTGAGAGACACTGCCACTCTGAGAGGCTCTTTTTATGCCCAATCATGTTGCCAATTGACCTAATAAGTTGTAAATTGGTCCTCCAGCTGTTCCTTATATGTACATTGAACTTTTCCGGCCTCTTATTGCTACCCGTCCCAACTTTTTTGGAATGTGTAGCTCTCATGAAATCCAAAATGAGCCAATATTTGGCATGACATTTCAAAATGTCTCACTTTCAACATTTGATATGTTATCTATATTCTATTGTGAATAAAATAGAAGTTTGAGATTTGTAAATTATTGCATTCTTCTTTTATTCACAATTTGTACAGTGTCCCAAGTTTTTTGGAATCTGGTTTGTGTATATATATATATAAATATATATATTTATATATATTCATATATACAGTGGGGCAAAAAAGTATTTAGTCAGCCACCAATTGTGCAAGTTCTCCCACTTAAAAAGAAGAGCGAGGCCTGTAATTTTCATCATAGGTACACTTCAACTATGAGAGACAGAATGGGAAAAAAAAATCCAGAAAATCACATTGTCTGATTTTTAAAGAATTTATTTGCAAGTTATGGTGGAAAATAAGTATTTGGTCAATAACAAAAGTTCATCTCAATACTTTGTTATATACCCTTTGTTGGCAATGACAGAGGTCAAACGTTTTCTGTAAGTCGCCACAAGGTTTTTACACACTATTGCTGGTAGTTTGGCCCATTCCTCCATGCAGATCTCCTCTAGAGCAGTGATGTTTTGGGGATGTCGCTGGGCAACACGGATTTTCAACTCCCTCCAAAGATTTTCTATGGGGTTGAGATCTGAAGACTGGCTAGGCCACTCCAGGACCTTGAAATGCTTCTTACGGAGCCACTCCTTCGTTGCCCGGGCGGTGTGTTTGGGATCATTGTCATGCTGAAATACCCAGCCATGTTTCATCTTGAATGCCCTTGCTGATGGAAGGAGGTTTTTACTCAAAATCTCACGATACATGGCCCCATTCATTCTTTCCTTTACACGGATCAGTCGTCCTGGTCCCTTTGCAGAAAAACAGCCCCAAAGCATGATGTTTCCACCCCCATGCTTCACAGTAGGTATGGTGTTCTTTAGATCCAACTCAGCATTCTTTCTCCTCCAAACACGACAAGTTGAGTTTTTACCAAAAAGTTCTATTTTGGTTTCATCTGACCATATGACATTCTCCCAATCCTCTTCTGGATCATCCAAATGCTCTCTAGCAAACTTCAGACGGGTCCGGACATGTACTGGCTTCAACAGGGGGACACGTATGGCACTGCAGGATTTGAGTCCCTGGCGGTGTAGTGTGTTACTGATGGTAGCCTTTGTTACTTTGGTCCCAGCTCTCTGCAGGTCATTCACTAGGTCCCCCCGTGTGGTTCTGGGATTTTTGTTCACCGTTCTTGTGATCATTTTGACCCCACGGGGTGAGATCTTGCGTGGAGCCCCAGATCGTGGGAGATTATCAGTGGTCTTGTATGTCTTCCATTTTCTAATAATTGCTCCCACAGTTGATTTCTTCACACCAAGCTGCTTACCTATTGCAGATTCAGTCTTCCCAGCCTGGTGCAGGTCTACAATTTTGTTTCTGGTGTCCTTTGACAGCTCTTTGGTCTTGGCCATAGTGTAGTTTGGAGTCTGACTGTTTGAGGTTGTGGACAGGTGTCTTTTATACTGATAACGAGTTCAAACAGGTGCCATTAATACAGGTAACGAGTGGAGGACAGAGGAGCCTCTTAAAGAAGAAGTTACAGGTCTGTGAGAGCCAGAAATCTTGCTTTTTTGTAGGTGACCAAATACTTATTTTCCACCATAATTTGCAAATAAATTCTTTAAAAATCAGACAATGTGATTTTCTGGATTTTTTTTTCTCATTCTGTCTCTCATAGTTGAAGTGTACCTATGATGAAAATTACAGGCCTCTCTCATCTTTTTAAGTAGGAGAACTTGCACAATTGGTGGCTGACTAAATACTTTTTTGCCCCACTGTATATATATATATATATATATATATATATATATATATATATATATTCATATATATATATATTCATATATATTCATATTCATATATATATAAAATCCCAGAGCAGCATAACCCCTCATTCCACCTCCCCAGGAGCCTCAGTTGGGACATACCAGCTTTTCTCCTTCTTTCTCTCTTTGCTGGATTTAGTGTCCATCCTGGGTCTAGTAACTTCAGGCAGTCTCCATCCTGTGTCCATGCAGTGACAGGTCAGACCTCACCTTCAGACCACTGAGCTAGCAGTGCCTTCAAACAGGTCTGCTTTTTTTGCTGTACTATTGAAAGTTTCATCAGTGTGTGTGTGAATATACATATTTATTTTTCTCTCGTGTATTTATTCCCTCTTTAACACCAAGCCGTCTAAGATAATAGAAATAAAACTAAAGAAATAGAAGTAAATAAATAGACAAAGTAAATGAATACTTTTCATCTTCTGAAGTGTGTGTGTGACCATACATATATATTTTTCTCTTGTGTACTTATTCCCTCTTTAACACCAAGCTATCAATCTTTGAGTTGCTTTTCTACAAAGGACAATAAACAAGCAATTAGTCTAAAAGGACAAAACTGTGTTGTAATTTTAACTGTTGCCCACATGAGGACTACCCACAATCTGCTTGAGGGTTGTCCAGGTTTTATTTCTGGTTAGATGGGATAAGTTTCGTTTCTGTGCAACAGCTCCACCTCTCCAGCTCTTACAGCTTGCAGTCCTCAGTGTAGGTTTCATTTCTGTGCAAAGTCTCATCAGTGCCAGAGCTCTGTGTGGACATCATGATCTCTCGTAAGTATGCTGTTCTTCTAGCTCAGATCAACCAGGATATATATATATATATTTTAAACAGATGATTTGACATGATATTGATGCTTTTCTGATGTCTGCCTTTCACACAGCAAGCATGATATCGGCTGGAGTCGGAGCAGGTAAGCTACAGGGATTAGCATCATGATTGAAAAGCTTTGTGATGCCAAATAGTCACAATTTGGTGTATTTAGATTCTTCGAGAGCTTTTTCAAATGATAAATCATGAATAGATCTGTAGATTAATCAACATCTGAGTAAGCAGGATGACATTTTGTACATTTTATCAGGGTTCATTGCGGCATTGTTCTCTTGTAAAGAAATGCTGAATTATTCAGCAGCAAGCCGAAGACGACGCTGCTGAATGTGCTGTTGGCAAAATTCCCAGATCACAGAAATGTAATTCTTCTGCTTTGGAACTGCTACTATAGCAAGAGTCCATTATAAAAGCTAGGGTAGAATCTAGATAGAGAAACTAATTGGAAAGGGAGGGCGGGTAGCTGTAGCATGTGGAACCAGTTTACTGGGTGTATATGTGCTTTTGTTTTTGGCTTATACTCACTCTATTAACTCGGTGGTTAATAGCCACAGATTGTGTAACCACGACATAATGTACTGCGCAGTCATACTTCCACAGCATGATCCAGTAGGAAGAGAAAAATTAGAAAGGAGGAGACTACAGATGGAGTTTGACCTGAAAATCTACACTGCATCATTTTATGTCATTACAGAGCTAATAGTGAAACTGAACCATACACAAACTTCATCATAACCTGCTTTTTCGTCTTTTTAACGGCTTATAACGCTTACCAACTCAAATGGAATACAGATTGAGCTCAAGATCAATACGTGGAGACACAGCAGGCGTGATGCAGGACCACAAACTCTTTCGATTAAGTTGTATTTAATTGTGTTGAGTTTTCTATCAACATTGCTTTAACTAAACTTTCCTGTAATTATGTCTGCACCAGGTTTACGTAAGAGTAAAGCCAGCTAGAAAATCCACATCATAACTATCCTCTCAAATACAAACTAAATGTGCAAAAATCTATCTACTGTTTTATTAAATGGGGCCTGCCTGAGATCTAACAGGAACTGCATCATCCTTCTTGATTACTATCAGAGTTCCAGCACAATCTTCTGAACATTGCTACAGACATCCTACTTGATGCATGTACACCGTATATTAAGCTGAAGGCTCATCTTCTACAATTACTGTTATGATCTCAAATCTGTGACCCAACTTTATTTCCCTGACCCCAAGACCATGCCAGCGGCTATGTAGCTCAGTGTTATTGTTATTCATTAAGTAAATATAGCTTCAAATTTAATACCTATTACCTACACTATATTGCCAAAAGTTTTGGGACGTCTGCCTTTACATGCACATGAATGTAATGCTTTGTGCACTGTCATGTTGGAACAGGAAGGGGTCATGCCCAAACTGTTCCCACAAAGTTAAGAGCATGAAATTATACAAAGTGCCTTCGTATACTGAAGCATTAAGAGTTCCTTTCACTGGAACTAAGGGGCCGAGCCCAGCCCCTGAATTTAATGATTTGGGGGCTGTCCCAAAACTTTTGGCAATATAGTGTATGTCCCCACTTTTTAAATGGAGCTACTTTACAGTATATTTGGTGATTTTAAAAAGATTTCTTACTGGAAAAACATGCAGCGTCTGCTGGTATTTACTGTGGATGCAGCAGAAGTGTAGGTGAAGAGCTACAGCATGTGAGCCATGTTGAATGCAGTAACATGCTCCAGCTGCAGTAGTGGCTACATGGCTGACGAAGGACTTTCAGACAATATGTCCTAGCTCTCTAATGACTGTGGACTACGCTTAAGTGTTGGTAAGCCTCTAATTCGCTGCTGCAAAATGACCCACACAGACACTGAGACAAGTAAGAAAGAGAAAGAGCAACCATGGGGACACAATTACATGAGAGAAGTCTACCAGGTCACTGAGGTAACTGGTCAGATGGAGCTGTGTCCAGCAGGGAAGGTTTACATCAGGAAGGGAAAATATTAACGTGACATTACATACAAGGGAACAAATCTCAGGTGGTTTACAATTAGAAAGAAATCCATGTTTGTGAGTGCCGTAAACCCTGCCATAACTGCACGTCTTTCTGTGACACAAGAATGAAGAAAATACAGCACCAATAAACACATCAGCACCACAATCACAGTTGATGGCCGAAGCATTATGGATCTGACTGACTCTTATTGCTGTTTTAAACTCACTTCTATAATTTGTGGGTATTTCCATCCATTATAAGAATGACCGCATTCTTTGGATAAGGTTTTTATTTAATTTTTCACAAGGGAACAAAAGTAATTGGCTACTTAGCTGCTTCCTGGCCAGGTGTGTTATTTCCTCATCATTTCACTTACAATAAAAAGCTATTAATTGTTATAAACACTCATGACACACCACAAATCCTCATTCCAATGAAAAATCAAAACCAGCTCCTCTGACAGCAAAAACATTAAGTGAGGCTAGATCAACTACGTGGTACATCCTTAAAAACAGCAGTAGCACCATTCAGGTGAGCTCAGGAGCAAGGGACATTAAAACACCCAGAGGACCACAGAAAACTACTGTGGAAGACGACAGCAAAACTGATTGCCTTATTAACACAACCTCCAGGAGGAAGGCGTCTCTGTGTCAACACTCATGAGAAAGCTCCACCAGAGATAATACCAAGGGTTTACAAATGAGGGCTGAAAATTAGCATTTAATGTTTGTCCAGTTACTTTTGGTCCCTTAAAGGGAAGGTGACCCTGCATGAAAAGTACTGTATCTGACTATGTGTCTATCCCCTGATACTAGTATCTCTCACTGCTTAGTAAAATGCACACTTTAAGCATGAATCTTTTAATTATGATTCTATAGAGACTTCTACGACTGACTGGATTCAGAGTTTTGACATGTCCTGTGTCTTTGTTTGAAGCCTTCTCTGTGCTGGTGGCTCCATTTCTGCTGTCCGCTGTTGGTTTCACCACCGGTGGCATCGCTGCGGGGTCCACCGCAGCATCAATGATGTCATCAGCAGCCGTCGCTAACGGCGGTGGTGTGGCGTCTGGAAGCCTCGTCGCCGTCTTGCAGTCTTTTGGTAATCAGACAAATTTAGAAATGCGAAAAACAATGGATTTATTGCAGTTTACTCATCATGTTGATGTCGATGTTCAGGTGCGGCTGGCCTTACTAAAGCGGCCACAGCTGCCATCGCATCTGCTGGAGCTGCGGCCGGTGGAGCGGCCGGTGGAGCAGCCGGATGGGTGGCCAGGCTGTTTATAGGCTGAAACCTTGTTTTCAGCAAGAAAACACTTAGAAAAACATTACGTGCTTGCATGTTGGCTTAAATAAAGCTGAATCATTCATCCTATCAAATTCTTTTCTTTTTCATTGATCAAATTCTTTTAGTTGATTCCATGATGATGATATCAAGTCTTCAAAATGAATAGAATTTTTTGAATTCATAGAATGAACAAACAAAATAACTTTGCATCAATCGCATGAGGACATTAATGACATTAGTGACTATACTTTCAGGTTATAGTTTGGTTAAGTTTTAAAATGGAGAAAAACAGGAACATGTACTTCCTGAAACTGGGATGATTCAGCTTCCTGCTGAACACAATAGTCTTGAGGACTATTCCAAGTGTTTCACAGGGATGAAGGTGGTCATGTAACAGGGCTGAGTGAAATGTACATTTTTCACATCCTAAAATGAATAACTTATTAAAAAAAAGCATAGATAGATACAATTTTGTCATTGCAAAGTACAGGTTCATAGCAATGAAATGCCCTTTAGCAAGCGCAAATAGTAGAAATTGTGCAAATAAACAAGTGCAGATAATTATGTAAATATGTACATCAAAAAATAAGGCTTTGTCAGTATGTGAAAGTTGCATTTACAGCATATGAAGTGTAAAGAAAAGAGCAATTATATATGTGTGCAATATGTGGGAATTATGTACATTGTTATGTACAACAGTAACAGAGATAATATGTATATATGTAAAACACACACATAATAAGCATAACATTATGAGCAATGTCAAGTGAAGTGAATAAGTATATATACATATATATATATATATAAAACACACATAATAGGCATAACATTATGATCTCCTCATGGCTCCTGTTAGTGGGTGGGATATATTAGGCAGAAAGTGAACATTTTATCCTCAAAGTTGATGTGTTAGAAGCAGGACAACGTCAGGATTTGAGCAAGTTTGATGAAGAGCCAAATTGTGATGGCTAGACCACTGGATCGGAGCATCTCCAAAACTGCAGCTCTTGTGGGGTGTTCCCGGTCTTCAGTGGTCAGTATCTATAAAAAGTGGTCCAAGGAAGGAACAGTGGTGAACCGGAGACAGGGTCATGGGTGACCAAGGCTCATTGATGCATGTGGGGAGAGAAGGCTGGCCCGTGTGATCCGATCCAACAGACGAGCTACTGTTGCTCAGATTGCTGAAGAAGTTAATGCTGGTTCTGATAGAAAGGTGTCAGAATACACAGGGCATGACGGGTCAGGGCTGTTTTGACAGCAAACGGGGGACCAACACAAAATTAGGCAGGTGGTCATAATATTATACCTATATATATATATATATACATCTAGACTCTTCTCTGTTTTGGCACCGAATGAACTTCCCCTAGATGTCCTAACATCCGTGCCACTGACCATCTTCAAACGACGGATGAAGACCTACCTCTTTCGGAAACACTTAAACTAGCTCTTATTTTTCCAGGTCTGTTTTATGTATTGTTGTATGTTGATTTAAACAACAACAACAAAAAAAACCCCCACGGTTTTTAGGCTGATGGTATCCCAAGTCTGTGACCCATTGAACCAATGTTAATTTATTCATTGATAGAGACTTTAAAGCACTCTCTTACATCGCTGCCAGAAATGTAAATGTAGTTATAGAGGGCTGCAAGATATCATAAGATAATATAAGACAAGACAAGATAAGACAAGACAAGACAAGACTTTACTGACCCCACACCAGGAAAATTCATATTATATTGCAAATGCTCTATTTGTATTAAATATATGCAAACAAGCTGTTGTGAAGAACCTGGGTCTTTTACCTCATCTTCACTTTATAAACATTATTTTTAATGTAATACCAGTTGGACACGGACGGCACCCCGACAGCTGTATAGAGTGGTGCTGCAGGACCACCCATACATCTTAATCCTGCCTTAAAGTCCTCTCTTTTCAAATAAACCAAGCAAGAAAGAAAAAAAAAAAAGAAAAGAAAAGAAAAGAAAGAAATCCAAAATGAAACATTTAGGCGCTTAAGGCGTAACGTGGACTTTTTTCTTCACCACGTTTCAAGCTCTAGCTGGTGACAATTGGAGGCCTGAATTCCCACGGCAGAGGTGATGAACTTCCCAAACTGGATTAAAGCGCTCTGTTTGCTCAGTCCCTCTTTCCCTGGATCTCAGTGCACAAACTTCCCCGTGACCTAACGAGTGGCTTTTACATGCATAATCTGAGACCTACCGCTGTCCAAACCCAGAGCACTCGGTTAATTAAACAATAGGAACTTTCTCGCCTTAAGGAGAACTGGTGCGTAGAGTACATTAGTGGACGGCTGATGAATTTGATGACGTCATCACGAACTCAGCTCCAGACAGTGTTCATGTTTAAAGGTGCAGAAACTTGTCGAAGGTCACAAGCAACCATTTTAAGATTAGTCCACTTAAAGAAGTTGGTAAATAAAAGTACTTAAAAACTCTTTTTCGATTAAAAGCATTGCTTCGTAGCAACGGTGCGCTTCACTGGGCTGGATTAACAGGATTAAGTGTTCATAGAGTTAAACCAGAGCCTCGAAATGAACGAAAACATCACCGAGATGCGAGCGTTTTCTCAGCAATATAGCAGTAATAAATTCTTGTAAGTCGAATATTTAGAAATAATTTCTGAAATGCTTTAATATTCTACTTGCTCGATCCACGTGTGGTCGGAAAGGCGCAAAGCTGATATCCAACACGACCAAATAATAATAATAATAATAATAATAATAATAATAATTATAAGCGAAATAACGCTCGACTTACATCAGATCGCGTTATAAATACGTGACTTTGTATACAAAAGGTGATCAAATACGTGTAAAATTTCTTTTTTCCCACCTGGATAATTCAGTAACTCCATAGTCCTCATGGTTTTATATGAATAACTACATCAGTTTAGTTTTAAATGAAGCTCCTCTCCCTCCCTCTCTCCCTTCACTCACACGAACGGGAGCGCGCACGCACACACACGCGTGCACGCCCACGCACGGTGTGCGCAAGCGATCAAATATTAACCAGTCATATCGTGTTAAACGCACGTCGTCGCTTTCTCGCCGTTAATTCGTTCGAATTCATTTTTTCTCTCTCTCCCTAAAACCATTGTCGCCATCACAAATCTCTACTTTTGCTCACAAGTTTTCATTAACCTAAAGGCTTCTCATTGTCTCTGGCTACATTTTGAGAAAGCCATGTCACAGGTGATTAATTATAACTGAAAGTGAATAGATATGAAATGCTGCTGAGAATGTTTGACCTGACTGAAGCCTCATCATCATCAGAGGAAGATGGGGTTCGGTTGTCCTAGCTCAAGAATAAAATAACTTGTAATAACCCTACAGTGCCCAAACTGAGCAGTACAATCATTTTAATGAGCACTGTGATATTAGGTTTTAAATAAGCGTTGTCATGATTGTTGTACTAGCTACAGATGATACGTTTATGAATATTGTTGCGCTTGAGAAACTAATCATGATGCAATTCATGCTCACGATCTGATCTGTGCAAAATAAATCATAATTAAATGTTAACAGATGTTGCATAAGCATAACAATAACAAGTGTTACTAAACATCAAGGCTTTGCGTAACATGTAGCATGGGACACGTGGTCTGTCTGGAAACACACACACACACACACACACACATTACACAGTCATTATGCTCCTGACGTAATACTGTTACAGTTTAACATCATCAACTCTTCTTAAGAGCACTATACCAAATATAATCGCTATGACAACCAAGCCATGTGACAACCAACCCCGTTATAACCCTATGGAATAAAAGAAATGAATCAAAATCCTAGGCCAAGGCCTAAACCAGTGTCGTGTGTCTGTTTATTATATCTCTTTTTCTCATTATTTGAAACATTTTCTGGTGGCTTTAAAAAACTGTTGGAAGGCTTCGTCCTGCTGTGATGCAGTCTGGAAAAAAAGTCTCGTTTTCTTGGCAGGATTTGAACCTGTGCAGGTTGAGTATCATCATCCATCATCATTTTAGGGCTACTTTTTAAAACCATCATTAGCTAACAGGTGTCTCTTAGCATGAGAACTAGCTGGTAACACAAACATGACTTCTAATCAAAACACTGGAGAAAATTGCTTTGGTCTGAGCAGCATTTCGGCCGGCCAGTTTTTTGTTTTCTCTCTCTCCCTTTCACACTACGCGTTTGTCAAGAGAACAGAATGTCGGGACTTGAAAAACGTCTATATTCATATGAAATGTATTAAGCTGACCTCTAAAAAAAAACCCACAGCTGAAAATCACAAGGCACAAACGATGCACATCACCTACCCAGACTTTCTCCTCGGAACTGAAGCACACTGAGAAAATCTTCCAAACACGTATGAACCTGCTGTGCCATGTTTTTTTTTTTTCTTTTTTTTTTTTTTTTTGGAAGAATAAAGTTGGGGTTTTTGGTAGAAAACTACATGGCTACTGTAACTCAGCGTTATATGCAATTCATAAACACGCCTACAGGCGGCGTCCTTAGACTTTTTTTTACCCATTTAACCCAGGCATGCCACTGAATAATCGTCTTCAGCAGTTTTACATCAATCATGAGCAAATTGCTGGGGGGCAAGACAAAAACAAAACACTGTTTTGTATGTAGCATATAGCTTAACAAATAAAAAAATACACTGAAGGCTAGTACCGCAAATAGAAAGTACAGCAACAACAACAACAATAATAATAATAATAATAATAATAATAATAATAATAATAATAATAATAATAATAATAAATACAAATCCGTGTCATATAAACTGCGTCCTGTCAAATATTACTAAACAAAAATAGTCAGAATATCAGCGAAAACTCTTGCGCTTCAGAAAGTTTTCTTAAAAAACATTATGCTTAAAAAACGACTGAAAGTAAGCACTAAAGCTAAAGCTGAGCGTTTTTACACAAATATTTGTTTGGGTGAAGAATATATCGATGATAAACTGATCATTAGAAACGCAGAAAGTGTTTTTTTTTTCTGTCCCATCCAGAATATAAATACATGAGAGAATAAAATGTCGGCTGCTGTTGTTAATATAAAGGGTTTATTACTGCAAAACAGCAGAATCAGAAATAATAATAATAATAATAATAATAATAATAATAATAATAATAATAATAATAATAGTTCACGTACTTTGCATTTTTACTGAACTATGCGTTCATATGGAATGCAGCTTAAATATCTATACATTACTGTATACAGTAAGCAAGGTAAGAGAAGTGGGACAAATTAATAATAATAATAATAATAATAATAATAATAATAATAATAATAATAATAATAATAATAATAATAAAAGAAATTGCATTCTGCAGAAATTGCTCAATACAGCGTGCTAATTCTGTACACTCTGTACTGTACATGAGTTTTTATCAAACTTATCAGCTTCCATCTAAAAATCAGGAATGTCTGAAACTAGTGAAACTTATTCGGTGGAAAATGTTTGAAGTACGTTTAAAGCACAATTGTGTAAATAACAACAACAACAACGGATCATTACTGCACGTAATCCGTCATTTATTATTAGCGCTATATCCTGCTCTGCTTTGAACGGTGACGAAGAGCAGGGAGACATCCTGGGTGAGAATCCACTCCATCACAGGGGTTATATTATATGAACATAACAGAAACACATATAAAGCAACAAAAATAAAGACTTACGATTTGTAGTATTAATAATAATAATAATAATAATAATAAAAAAATAATAATAATAATAATAATAA
>JAUCMX010000002.1:3306956-3334265 GCA_033459395.1 Hemibagrus guttatus | reverse complement strand
GATAGCACGACGTGGAGTGAAGTGTATACACGGATAAAGGACGCCGTGAAAGACAGAAAAAGAGAGAGAGAGAGAGAGAGAGGGGCAAACCCAATTTCTCTTCTTCGGATCTCGGCAGCTGGAGAGTGAGAAAATCCTACCGCTGTCACCACGAGGAAACTGTCAATACTGTTTTCCACGTTGCCAAGGCAACATGATTGACAGGTAGTACATGGCCACGCCCCCCGCCCCGCCTCATCAACTTCACATAAAAAAACACAACTCCTAATACGCATAGGACATTTGCACTTTTGAGAATTTTTTTTTCTTTTCTTCAAACCTACCAAAATATTTTTTTTTTTGGCAAAACTTGAATTGCATGATAAAGAGCTATTTTTTTTTTTTTTTTTTTTTTTTTTTAATTCCCGGGGGGTGGGGGTGGGGGTGGGTGGGGGGCTCGGAGGTGAATTTACTTTAACCCTTCTTGCAAAGTAACTTTATTCGGATTCTCTTTTTAAATCTGGGAAAATGTCGTGTGTGTTTTGTTTTTTTCTTTTCTTAAAAAAGAACAGTGTGCAGTCTTTGAATTTATAATTATCGTGTCCAAGTGGTTGTGAAAACGATATGAAGTAGCAATGCTGCGTTAAAGTGTTTTATAAGAAGTAAAAAAAAAAAAAAAAATGAACGAAAAATGAACAATTACAAAAACAATAAAAAAAAAAAGAAGGTCAGTGACATTCCTTGAAATCTTTTTAGCTTTACCATGGCGCACTATTTCTGGTGCAACTCCTTATTTCCCCACAAAATACTAAAAATTGAAAAACAACCCTAATTGACGGCCGCCAAAGCAGCAACAACTTCAAAAGCACTGAGCGTATATATTCCATGTACAGAGATACTTAAAATGCTAATGTTTCTGTTAGAAAAAATCTCTTTTACCAGAATGTAAATATTTTTGTGTTTTTGTGTTAAGTTTGCTACAATTTTAACACAAAAATATACTTCCAAGAAGTATATAATTGTCAATATTTTGTCAATAAAGTTTTATCATGTTGCTCAGAATAAAAAAAAAAAAAAAAAAAAAAAGGAAAAAGCGTCGGCGAAGTTTGTGAGCAGTAGCTAAAGCTCATCATTTTTACTCGATCAGATCAGTGTGCATCATTCCATTAAAACTAAATTAAACTAAAACAAATCAGCAGAGCTAATCAGATAGGAGAATGCGATTTACAACGGAAGTGAACTTTTTCTTGTTATTTTAAGTAAAATATTTTAAGCAACAAAATATTGAATACGGTCACAGGTGCATTTATCTGTTGTTATATATTTTGAAATCACAGGAATCATACGTCTCAAATGATGAAGCAAATATAATATGTTTATGATGAGAATATGTGCATACTGGTGGTCAAGCCAACGTGCGGCTATAACACTGTTCATGAAGATCTCTTATCCAGTAATGTCGGGAAACAAAAACAAGCAGAAAATGGATGCTGCTGTCAGTTAGCTACTTTACCGGATGAAATCCTTGTTGTTTTTTCTTTTCTTCTTTGCATCATTTTTGTCTTTCGGTCTGATAGGCGGCATTAATCAGTTTTATTTTCACGGACAGGAAAAAAAAAAAACCCGGCGTCTGGTCCGTTCAGGCCACAAAGAGTCCTTACAAGCTTTTGTGAAAGTGCAAATCAGTTTAGGCAATTATCATAAGAGTAATATGAAGGGGAAGGGAGGAGGGATGCATTGCCCAGTGGTCCACTTTAATCTGTTAATCCGTGGATCCAAAGGGGGCCTGGTTGGACATAATTTAGTACAATCTGACCGCCCCGCAAAAGGCGATAAGGGGAAAGCCTGCAATGTGCCTCAAAAAATAGGAGCTTTGTTTTTAAATTCGTGCCATTTTTGGAGAAACGAATTATTTATTTGCATGCACCCAGGTCTTATAAGTTCATGTTGGAACAGTGACATTGTCCAATGTACACAATATTATACACACTTTTTCCCCTCTTATTCCTGAAACATGGCGCAGGACATTCTTTAGTATATGGAAAAGTATATTTGATGGCTTGTGAACTATAACGGCAATAAAAATAAATAAATCTTCAGAAAAGATTTGGAAACCCCACCACCACCAAAAAGCCCCCCCAACTCCCTTAAAAGCTTTATTACAAACCCAGCTTTGAAATAGAGGGATTAGGAGGCTGAAAGGGGGGTCCCACAATGGCTGCAAGAAAAGGTTTCATGCTAATGAGGTTAATGCCCTTTTGTATCTCTGGACTGCACAACTTCATTACTCCTATCTGGAGGAGCTCAGTCCACTCGAGCACCCCCCCCCCCCCCCCCCCCCGCCTTCCAAATAAGAGAGAGAGAGAGAGAGAGAGAGAGAGAGAGAGAGAGAGAGAAAAAAAGGAGAGAGAAAGGATTTCATAGCCGTCCTGTTCAAACTAGATAATTATATCTTTTCAAGTTGGCACTGAGATAAAGACAAAGTGCCTTGATCCGCTGCAAACAAATTTGGCGCACCATAGCGGTTTTTATTTTTTTTCTTGCTTTTTGCACAGACAGTTTCAAGTCATCAAGTGTTTAAAATAAAAAAATACAAATAGAAAAAAGCAGATTTAACTTTAATACTGTATATATATATATATATATATATATATATATATATATATATATATATATATATATATATATATATGTATATATGTGTATGTGTGTGTGTGTGTGTGTGTGTGTGTGTGTGGGGTTTTATTTTCAACTAGCAGATTTTTTTCATTGTCTTGACTGTTAGTTCTTATTGTATGAAGGGAGAATTAAGAATTAGCTAAGAGCACAGGAAACAAGCTACAGGGTTTTTTAGGCTGTCACGACTCTACTGTATTGATTTATCAGCTGTGAATTACATCATAAGACCAGTATTATTTTTCCAATAATAGATCACACTGCCTTATCGACTCATCCCAATTCTATTGGAATTCAATTACACCACGAGCTTGTCACAGGTTCTTCATTTATAAAAATTTGGTCATTATTAATCCCCCACTATTTCCCCCATTGATTATTCTATTAATTCTAGACTGATCCTATTCATCCGCATCCCAGAAACAGTGAAAGGTGGATTATGAGCTCGACCCAACTGCGCTGTGAATATCCTGCTTTTAACCAACAAGCCTTCTGGGCCGGTGACCTTGTGACCCGCTTACCTAAACTCACAGTGCGTTAACACGTCGGAGGAGGAACATTAAGTGTAATGCCACGCTTATGGAGTGATCAATCACGATCAGTTCCTGCTAGCCTGGCTGGCTTCATGTAATGCACAACTAGCTCTCAAGTAACACAAACACGAGAGAGTGAAAGAGAGAGGGAGAACAGAAGTACATGGTAAACCCTGCGCCCTTGCTTGCGCCAGCGATGCTCAATTATTGGCCGTCATTTAAAAACAGCCTCCTATCAAATAACCCCAGTGACCCAAAACCTCTAATCGGCAATTACTAGCTTTAATTACATCCGCTCATCCGTCTGAATGGCAGTTTTACCAGCACGCAGGACGCACTCAGCGCACAGGATAAAGCCATGCATTGATTCACAGAACCTGGAAACATTGCATAATTGTCAATATGATTAAGATTAAACAAACAGGCAGGCATTAAAACCCCACGCTCCAGAACGACACTGTGGTATTTTGACAAATTGAGGATGTGTATCCCGTAAATCAGACCTTTGTAGGAGATGCATCGCACTTTTGATTCCAGTAAATTACATTTAGTGCATTTTGTGCGCTTTGAAAAGACTGCGCAAACCCAGATATAAAGATTTATATATAGACATTTATTAGGTGTATTTACACCAGCGTTTAGTTAGCAACACCACTGCGCCGCATGTTTATTCATAACAAAACAATTTCCCAAGTGGTTGTTCATGCAATAAATTTGATTTCACTCGGATTCCTACGGACAAAGTTATTATAGTCACGTTATAACCCTTTTTTTTTTTTTTTTTTTTCCCTTTGTGACATCACTCTTAATAATGTAAGCAAGTAATATATTGACGTCACAGTGCAGTGTTTACGGCATTCAGTAACCTCCTTTTTTTTGGAAGCAGATATTAAATGAGGGGTCTCATGACTATGATATCATCTCAAAAACTAATACAATCGGATCTCTAGTTGAAATCGATAGTTTTTTTTTTTTAAAATTTTTAAACTTTTTACTTTTAACAGACAAATGAAAGCACTCCCTGATACTAACGCATCAAATAAACATCCGAATTATAATTCCGATATTAACCGAATTAATTTAAGCGTTAATTCATTGCAGCATAAATTAATTTGTTGTCTAAAATGAAAAATAAGCATCATTAGAAAAGTGGCTTAACCTTGCAGTAAAATAATCGCGTAAAAAATGCATGACATTATATATATAGGTTGAAATAATACAATATAATATATTATGTTGAAATATATATATAAATACACACACACTTTTTTTTTTTTTTACTACGGCTTATATTGATTTATTTGCATGGACTAAATTTCCCAAACCAAAAACTACACCTTAGCTTTATTATCTGTATCAATACAGACTGCTTATTAAGCATAGAACTCAAGGCCAATTTTATTTCCTTTAATTTTTTTCCCTTTTAATTGTCTCCTCTGTGTTTCTGCTCGTTTAAGAAAAGTCTTTTCTTCTAAATGAGTGTTTAATTAATTAGTGTTTACTTGTTTACCCTCGAGCAGGCACTGTGTGCGTTTTTTTCATTGATTGAACATATGTATTTTAGACTCTAGCGGGCTTCCCTGAAAATCAGGATTCCGTCTCACTTGGGTTTTTTCCCCTTTAAATAAACAATAACGCAATGAAAGGAGCAGAAAAAAAAAGCAGCCGGCTCACAGGCACAATGCGATCGACAACAAACTTGCTTATTTCTGTTATACCAGCTGCTCTAAACACCTAACACTGAAATGTTTGGTTCAGTAATAAGAGTAAAAAGGCTAACGAGCAATTAACACCCAACCATCCAACAGAGCTGTTTTCCTTCTCAAACCACATTACTCTTTATATGCAAGTTTTCCATTCTTTCTTTTAATCCTAATTTCTTTTGTTTTATTTAGCCAAGTCTGTGCTGACAAAAATGTTGAAACTGATTTTTTCCTCCCTCTAACCCTTCACCTCATACATTTCCAGAACTTTAAACTCTCCCGAAAACTTCCCCGGCTCATGAAGTGCTTAATAATGATCATGTCTGTATAATGAAACGCTCTAACTCTACAAGACAGTGGGTTCCTGAGACCGAAACCGGGAACCAGTGATGCTCTAAACTAAGCGTTTCTTGTGAAACATCAACAACATTGTGTACATCTCTCTATCCTTATAATCCATTGGTTTCTTCTGAAGATACTTCTGATGCTTTACATAATGTAATGCTTAGTGCAACACATACTTCTTTAATGAATGCTGCATCTGATGGTCCATCTTATTTATTACTATGCTCTCCATCTAGTTCTTTATCTGATGCTCTGACTAACTGATAATTTAATACTCGAGCAAAACTATGCGAATAATCAACATTTACCAGAAGTGTTTCCACTTAGAATTGCATAACCTGGGTTTTTTTTTGGTTTTCTGAAGCTTCATTATGAGATGGATTTAAAGTTCAAAATACTTGATATTTAGAAATACTACAGTTTCTGTCTGTAGTTTCTGTTGTGTTTGTAAGAAAGGTTGCTTTTTGTGCAAAAACAAACCAATAACAAACTGTAATCAGGAAGAAGTAGTATTTCAATCTACTGAAAAACTGACACACACAAAGATTGGAGAAAAAATAAATTGGCCCAGGCTAAAAACACACACACACACACACACACACACACACACACACACACACACACACACACACACACACACACACACACACACAAATCTATCTTCATGAAGCATTTGCACTTTTCCAATAAAAACTCCAATCTTCCTCAAGACAACTAGCCAAATGTTCCCACAAGGTCAAAACGGTCAGATATTCTACTGCTTGTGGGGACATTCAGCCCACACCAACAGATAAATACACACGCTTATGCACACACACTACACAGAGGATGTTTTACAGGCGTGTGTTTACACAGAATGGAGATTGATCCAGTGGCTTGAGAAGCAGACAGCTGTGGCAAACTGCGACTTTTCTGAAATTGTTATTGTTTTTAGAATACTAATGAGACAGTATTGCAAATCGCTTTGGCGAGGAGATTGGATACTTGGGAAAAGATTTCAACCTAAAATCTCTTTAAATCGCTGTGAAGCATGAGTTTATTATTTTATTGGTTATTGGACGTTCAAAAGGGTTTTTTGTTGTCAAGTCAGGAGGTTTGGTATTAGTTTCACCTACTGATATTAGTTTCAGTTAAATGTTTCAGAGACTCTTCTATAATAGCATTATTTGCATATAAACATCAAAAGCAAACACACTTTACATTATTAAAAAAAAATGCAGTGTGACTTTGGAGCCCAATATATGAAACTCTCTGTAGCTGTCAAGGGGTGTCGCTAGGTCAAGGCAACAAAATGACATCATAGTCAGGAGGAGTGGCCATGTTAACGAGATCAATACAGACGATATGTTGTCTAGGCAACTAAACAACTTTTACACACTTGTGTGGTGTGGCCAAAGGTTTGCAGGAGCAGCAAGAACTTCACCAAATAGGACTTTTTAAAAAAAGTTTTACTAACTGACATCATTATTATTTAAACCAGATGAAACATAAAAGCTATGCTTAAGATAAGATTGAACTTTATTAACCCCGAAGGAAATTCTTTTGCCAGAGACTCCTTCAGATTACAAGAAAAATAAATAGAAATGAAATAAAAGTACTAAGGGAACTAAGAACATAGTGCACATGGTATGACAGTATGATATTGCACATAGTATTATGTAATTATGACATAATTGTGACATTTTGATACGGTCAGTGTTCATTTGGTCAGCTTTATTTCTTACTGAAAGGGGAGGAGTTATAGCAACACCACTGAATGCTCGAAACCGATTGGTCAGAAAGAGCAGAACAGCAGCTTTAGCAGTATTTCATGCACTTGTTCCAACACGTCATCTTTCTATAGGAGCAAGTCGGGTTTCTGTACAAAGAGGATTAATGAACATTTATGGAAGGAGTCTCCAGTGTCAGTCATTTGCATCAGCCAGAGGTAAAGCTGGTAAAGTTTTCAGGACTTTGTGGTTTCTTGCTAATATGACAAGCTGAATATTTTCATCTTATGAGATGAAAAGACAGGCTGGTGATGGAGCGATAGTTTTCAGCTTAAAGAAGAAAAAAAAAAAAACGCAATTTTTGACCAGTTGCTGGGGTACAAAAGGAATAAACCTGTGCTTCATGTCAATGACCTTCCATACAAGTGTTTCACGTCGTGCATACCACATGGCGATAAAGAAATACGAGTTAGAGATGCAAACACACAGATAAATATGAATAGAAATAGAACAGAGGTTAACAGAAGCAACAGTCACAAAAATACAAGAACATATATTTTTATGATACAAGTCAACCAACGTGTGGTTTGAGCCTGCACATGATGAATGCAAAATGACTGTGTCTTTTGCAACATTAATAAACATCTCCCACATTTTTCACAGTTTCGTCATAGATCTTTATCGGGTTGCACACCAGCACGCCTTAGTTTGTGAAATCCAAAACAGCCGTCGCGCATAAAAAAAAAAAAAAAAAAAAAATCTGCAACCTGACATTTTTTGATTTACTAGCTACTCTAGATGGTCTGGCAGTTCAACATGCTCGGAGAAGAAACCAAACCAGTTATACAAATAGCTGACAAAAATGCTGATATTTTTGCGGTCCATCACTCTGGAGTGAAAGGAGTATGACTATATTTAATAAACCCTGAAGCGTTTACTAACGAGTGCCTCCAAAACACTCGCCTGAAACCAAAGACAAGCCAAAGGAAACTGTACACATGGCCACACTCTGTAACCTCAGAGTTTAACAGCACACCGAGGGGTTAGATGAGTGGATTCTTTTCCTCTGCAGAGTGCTGAGAAAACACTACCAATATAGTACATGCTCAATGAAATTAAAGGCTAGCGCCAGGAATCCTCGTTAGCCAATAAGAGTGAAGCAAGCCAAACAAATGTTGTTGTGACGTCAATATTCTAAAATACATCATAAGAGACAGCAGTCGCATCTAGGCACCTGGTGACTAAATGATGCAAGTGGCACTTAACATTAAAGGTTGATCACCGGAACTGCGATATGGATGTACCGTTATCCTCCATCACACAGAGCTTCATACCGAATCGACTTTTCCATCCGTCTCGGCCAAAAAACGAGCTGGAGGCCATGTATTAAGCATGAGGTTCCACAACATATTAAGCCGTGGACTCGAGTTACAAAATTCCTGGCTACGACGTAAGTCACGACCATGAGATACTTACTTTGTGGCCTTGAAATATTAAACGGAGGCTTCGATATATTCATTCACGGTCACGCCTTATTAAAACAACAACCCTCAGCAGCTCTGTAATGTAAATAATAAAGAGCGATTATTTTCATGGCACAGATTTCTGTTATGTCTTTGTATTCCATTTAAATCCAATCATCGCTGAAATGTAGCAGTGTTTATAAAGCAAAGCCTCCAATAAATTTAACCTAGTTTTTATTTATTTATTTATTTATTTTTTAAAATAAAGGGTGTCGGTCTCGACCCATTTTACCTCTAGTACACCACTCAGGATGTATTAAGAATAATACATGTTTTTCAGGTTTTAATGGCTGCATCAAGAGCATGTGGAATTTTCTTACCTCCAAAAATCCGGTAAGAATTATCATTATTATTATTTTTTTTTTTATGAAGAGTGAGCAGAAACTTGCTGAATCTAATAGCGCTGGCTGTTTGTCTCATACAGTGAACAGAGAGCAAATCAGGCCAATTCACACAAGGGTATGTGTGTGTGTCTAAGTAAAGGGAGAGGGAGAGAGAAAGAGGGAAGGGAGGGAAAAAAAGGTGTGTGTGTGTGTGTGTGTGTGTGTGTGAGTGTGTGTGGCTTCTCTTTTCTACTGTCCAGTCACTTGCTGTCCTTTTAGGGTACTCCAGAGGCTAGTTAGAAGGTGTCTCGTTCTCACCACGAATCTAATTAGATCCCTGACTGAGGTCTTAACATTTTCTTGAAGAAAGAGAGAGAGAGACAGAGAGAGAGAGAATGCTGTTCAAAAGGGGGAGAAAAAGGTGCTAAAACACCATCTCTCTTCCCTTTTCCTCACTCTCCTCCACCCTCACCCCATCCCGCCAGCCCCCTCGGAAGAAAAACAAAGAGCGGTGAGCTAATGAAGTTGGTAATTAAGGAGCTTCTGTCAGGCACAATAGGTAATTAGACATTCGCTTCCCTCGGGTGCTGGCAGTCCAGTCTCATCAGTGCTTGGGATGACCAAGCATGCTAGCCTTTCAGACCCCTTTGAAAAGGGAGAGGAGTGCTAATTTTCACCTCCTCCTGACCTGGACCCTGCTAGATCTCCTCAGGCCCAGAGTGCGCTCCCACATTCGGTATCGTGGTTCACCCTGATTGCTAAGTCTATTACAAAATATACACCAGGCGCTGGGGTAAGAGACAGATCTGATCTGTGGTTAGATCGTTAGAATAAATATGTACGGTATGTCTGGTTCTATATACCAGAACCGCAACCAGATACCAGATATAAATGCGATTGATTCTTCCTTGGCATGGATATGTAACTCGTGTGGGCTTGAGCGCAACAGGAAAACAGTCAGGATGATGATTGTTATGAGAAGCTTATAAACAGCTCCGTGAAAATCTTTCACCTTCTGCAGCCACTCTTGTTGCACATCTATAAAACAAGTAAAACGCTGTGAAATGAGCGTGTATGTGCCTCTCTCAGCATTCTGAGGGAAGCCATTCTAATTATCACGTTCCCTTTAGATTGCTCGACCGTGGTGGAGATAGAGAGAGTTCACTTGGCCTCAATTAAGCATATTTATCTCTGATTATCCGACGGTGAGATTTCTGTGCGGGCGAAGAGATTATTCTAAAGAGGCGGCGATACGCGGGTGGAGCGGTATGTTCAGACGAAGTGACATCTTTCAGCCGGAGAAGAAAGGGGAAATGAAAGAAATGGAAATTGAATCAGGATGAGATGCAGTTTAAACTCCCTTCTGAGTTACTCCATACCAGTGTAAACATAGCGAATAGCTTTCATTTTTCCAGTGACTGGAGAATAACACTGCATCTGAACAGACATTTTTCCGCAGACAAGTAAACAAAGAATTTACCTTTTCAATTATTTACAAAGAAGGAGGCTCGGAAACTTTTAATGTGACACTCAGCTATTCCATGTCTTCCGATATAACGGTGACTCTATTGTACTGTGTGTTTCCCCATCACTGTCCCTGAATTGAGAAAGTCTTCCTCTTCAAGTAACCAATGAAGGCTGGTCATTATTCTGAATGGGAGGAATAACCACCAATCAGAAGCCACCAATTAGGTTGTTATAATAATACCATTACAATTACATATACACCGATCAGGTATAACATTGTGAGCAGTGACAGGTGAAGTGAATAAGACTGATGATCTCCTCATCATGGCACCTGTTAGTGGGTGGGATATATTAGGCAGCAAGTGAACATTTTGTCCTCAAAGTTGATGTTTTAGAAGCAGGAAAAATGGACAAGCGTAAGGATTTGAGCGAGTTTGACAAGGGCCAAATTGTGATGGCTAGACCACTGGATCAGAACATCTCCAAAACTGCAGCTCTTGTGGGGTGTTCCCGGTCTGCAGTGGTCAGTATCTATCAAAAGTGGTCCAAGGAAGGAACAGTGGTGAACCGGTGACAGGGTCATGGACGGTCAAGGCTCATTGATGCACGTGGGGAGTGAAGGCCGGCCCGTGTGGCCCTGATCCAACAGATGAGCTACTGTTGCTCAAATTGCTGAAGAAGTTAATGCTGGTTCTGATAGAAAGGTGTCAGAATACACAGTGCATGACAGGTCAGGGCTGTTTTGGCAGCAAAAGGGGGACCAACACAATATTAGGCATAAAGTTATGCCTGATCAGTGTATCTAGATGTATTACACATAGGAGATCAGACATGACATGTGCTCTCAATGTTTCAAGTCTGTAATATGCTGTGTGTCTTTTGAAAGGCAAGAAAAGAGAACATACATTTGCTGTCAGCCAACACCCTCAAACAAACAAAAAAAATGACCCTTAGGGTTCGGTCCTTTGTTTCTTTCATGTAATTTGGATTTTTATTGGACGATATGAAGTTAACTCTACTTTTACTTTCTTCTCCAAAGGCATTCTGAAGGAAAAAATAAAAACAGGAAGACACCAAGTATAATCACGTGACAACTACAACATACTGTTCTGTGTGTATCATTACTGTTAAAACTCCCCAAAAATAAAAACTACTAAAATATAAAACAATTTGGATCGATGCCAAAATGAAATCAGTTCATCTGGAGATAGCATAAACACCCCTACACAGTTAACCATTTACTTTTCAGATGTTGTACTAACAAGACGAACATATGGGCAGAATGGTGGCACAATTCTCCAGAAATTCGCCCTTGGGCTCTTGAACAAAAAGGAGTACATTTGACCTTGCTGTGACCTCAACACTGTTTGGCTCAACTCCAAAATCTAATCAGTTCATATGCTGGTTACAGCGACGAATGTATACAAATCTGGCAACCGCACGTTCTTGAGACGTTGCTCTAATAATAATCTCAGATTCAACCCGGAAAAGGCTCTAATACTTGAGGCTGAGGAATAATAACGTGCTTTAAGCCAGCTGTTAATAGCAAATAAGACACGCCAAAAACCTAACATTTTTCCCCATGTTGTTGTTGTATATGAACTATTTTTGCTCATCAGCCTCAATTTCCACTATGGCACAGTGGATCAAAAAGCTAACACTACTTTTTTTTTTTTACTAAAAAAAAGTCTTAAATGTTTAATCTACTTTCAGCTCACTCCACTATTTAAAAATCGTCTCAGTGCTACACCCCTGAACTCCGTGCCAATCTCTCACATACTGTATGTGTCATGGATCTGGTGCTTGACCGGACCCCTTTGATATGTGGGTTCATTTTGACATTCCTGGTAACCATTTACACTGTTTAGACGAGACGTGCCCTGCTGCGGGGCACAACACCTGGGATTTGAACCGCTGACCTCACGGCCAAAGCTCAGGGATCAGCACGGACAGACAGAATCTCTGCTCTTCATATCCTGTTTGGCCCCCGGCTGTGCCGGAGCATGTAGTCAGGCCTGGAGACATGTCACCTGTGCCCAGGTAATAGCAGCCATAACATGGGAAAGGGAAAAGGTCGGAGGAAGAGAAGCACAGCTGTGAAAACAAGTGGAAAATCTTTACATTTTAAGGTTATGTTTTTCAGCTACACGAGCAATCGTGGCCCATATCATCGCATCGTTTGTCTCAGATTTAGTAATGAGGTGTGTTTGCACTGCAGAAAGCCTTTCAAGAACACAGGAGCGGCTTCAGGAATTCTTCGGGACATCTACCGATTCTCAGAGTGGGAATCCTCAGGAAGCACTAATTATTTTAACATTTAAATAAATAAATGTGCAAAAATGGAACCACAAGCCACTGTTTTCGGATGTAATATATTTCAGTAATAACTATTAGCTTGTTTGACTGAACAGACAGGGGTTTGTGAAACATATTTATACAGTTATAAAACTCACTTTGAAGAATCGGGAACGTTCGGTTTATACTCCAGAGACGCAAATGTTTCTGAAGAAAACACACACACACACACACACACACACACACACACACACACACACACAAAACAGTCAGGTTACTCATGTAACCATGTTCTATGAACTCCGGATAACTGCCAGGGGCAGCGTTTCAACATCTGGATACCTTCCTTGTGCTCATGCACACACATGTTGAGCCCTTTAACACAGTCTTGTGGTGACCATATGACACTATAAAATGCCATTAGTAATGGCTGACGTTTCCTTTGGAACATTCTCGTCGAGTTTGGGTTTGTTTCCGAGCTACGGGGAACCCTGATGGTTATCCAGAGGTCAGAGAAAATGGTTACATGCGCTCTGACCTAAGGTTCTAGTTTCACCTCTGCTGACCAGAGGTGGTATTTCAGCACCTGGTTAATCTAAACTACTACGAGTAACCGTCTGGATGGGTGGTCAGATACAACCAACACACTCACTCCAGCTGAGGAGAACAGTGATCTTATAAGATCTGGAGAAGTAAGGTAAGGTCTCCTGACAAGACAAGGGTTCAACTACGCATTTCAATGAACACAGTGGTCATTTCAGGGACTTCAGAAGGCCACTGCAGTTTAGCTGTTACTACTAGCTCCATCATGAATCAAGATGGCGTCGATGATGTGCCTTGATTTCTTTGTTAAGACAGTTTTTTGTGTTGAAACCAGGAGGATTTCATGCACCAGAGAAGAATAAATGGTTCATATGCGTCACATTAACCTACAAAACTCAGACAGCCATACTGCACCTCTGTCTTACCTTTCTACCTCAAACTGCGAGTTTTTGCACTGGTCGCTAATATACAATTAAAGTACAGTTAATGTTTCCATCTGCACTGACTGTAGCTTTGCTAATTTAATTATTTGCAATGGTTCACTTTTTATACATTAGAATACTGCACTATTACACAGTGTATATATTTATCTATATTTTCTACACACTTAAAATTCGCAGATTTGTCTTTATATTTTTATGTTTAAATTTTTTTTATGGCTGTCGACCAATACACCAAGACAAATTCCTTGTACGTGTTAAACACACAGTACTTGGCAATAAAGCTAATTCTGATTCTCACCTAATCTTTAAAATCACCAAGGCAGACTCATAATCATGGCTGGCAAAAAGGTACGCTAGGGTGAATTTCCCAGTTCTCCTGCCACACCACATGCGCTTCCTTGCCAAGACCACACCCACTTGCACTGACTGTGCTGCCCAGATTAATCAAACAGCTCATAGCTGATTCAAAAGCATTAGCAAGAACATTGAGATCAGCAGCTCTGGAGAATGGGTTCACCTCTAACCTAGACCGTATTCACAAGCTATAAGGTAGATAAGCTTGAAAAAAAGGTGAGGAGTTGGAAAGGGAATGTCGACCATTACTGATACCATTTATAGTGTCATGAATGTGTTGAAGAAAGTGCAAAAAAATGTTTTCCAGGTGTTAAAACACCACCCCTGGCGGTTAGGAGGGGTTTCTTCTGACAGCAAAGGAGAAGAGAGGCTTGCTGTACTGAATGTCTGATTAGTCAAATGTGAGCGTATTATAAAAGAACTAAAATGATGGTAAAAATAGAATCTATCTGTCTGTCTGTCTGTCTGTCTGTCTATCTATCCATCTAATCACACACACACGCCATTTCTGGATCACTTCACTTCCTCAGAAGTTTCTGGAACCTCTTAAGAACAGTGCTTTTCTTTGATACATGACCTTTGATGCATGTGGTTCTAGAGGTCCTAAGAAAAACATGCAAAATGAGTCTTCTCGCTGTACCCTGCCCTTAAATCACATTTTGATAAGCGCGGCTTACGAGCCTCTCCTCAGGAAGAAATAAATGAGTCATTCAGAGCTCAGCGTGCTTTCCAAAACAAAGGCTGAAAAAGGAGGCTGGAATTTTTGGAACGTTGTCTGTTTCCCAGCAGGTGCCTGTCAGCTCCCTAACAGATGTTCGACATACTGCTTCCTCCTTCCGCATAAGTCCATGCCAAAGAGCCACAAGAGAAAGCGATCGAGTCAGTGAGCCAGGGCGGCGCTCATCCCTCACCGTCCGGCCTCGACCCCGCGCCTCTCAGCGCCACCGCCACGGAGGAGATAAAGAGCCTTGGACTGGCTGCTTGAAGGAATCCTAAATAGTAGTGGCTGTAAATCAGGCTCCCATGGCCCTATGGGTAGCAATTATCTTTTTTCGCACTAATAAATCCCCTCCCCATCGCTGATAAGGTGGTGCTCTCTCTCAACCGCAGAGAGGAAAGAAAACAAAAGCACGCATTTAATGAGGGAGGAAGAGTTGGAACGAGGTAGTGGGCTTTTTTTTTTTGGTTCACTGGAGGCTGTTCAGCATCTTTAGAGCTCCTTTTGTTCCTGGTTAATTTATATCGATGGCACACATAAGACTTTAAGAGCCTGTTCTTCACTACAGATGCAAAGAGTCTTTGAAAGCGTGAATTTTGATACAGATCCTCTTCAGACTTTTGGGATGCTCACGATGATAACGAAGCACCAGCTCAACTCTTGGTAGCGTTCAGCGCTGGAGCAGCTCTGTGGAGACTTAACCTGTTAGTTCGGTGAGAGATGAGAGAAGACTCCTGATCTGATATGACGCTTCTATGATCGTATCTTTCAGGTTGTTCTTGGATGTCAAGCTGTTGGATGATGCAGCAGGAGCTGCTGTTTTAGTCTACTGATATCTACATGAACATTTTTTTTTAAGCCAAGCTAAATTCAACTGCAAGGCGTTGACAGACGTATAATCCTTGCCTTTTCATACACTCACACCTGAGCTCGCACCTGATCATGAAAACAACAACGTCATGACCTGGGACTGTGCTGTTATAGGAAAACAATCAACAATATGTGGCACAACTGAAGCGGACTTGCTCTTACCACCTTAACGTTCAGTATTTCCCAGTCACAGCACATGCCAGTGTTTAATTCTTCTTACAACAAAGCAATTATGAAAATCTGAAAAATGATTTATTGATTCAAGACCACATTGTACTTCGAATTTAAATGTGAAGAAATTTTATTTCCTGTTTATTCACTTTTTTTGACAGCTAGAAACAGCTGTTTTTTGACCAGCTCCACTCCCTTTCCCTGAACTCAATAATTTGTAACCCTTTGCTCATATGGTAAAGAACAAACAGAGCAGTGTTGCCAGATCTGTGATTTTTCAGCCAGATTAGTTTGCCGGTGTGTACAAACTGAGCATTTGTTCCTGTGATGAAACAAAGTGGAGTTTTTTAAAAATATTCCAATGTAGACGATTATAATATTGCTTATTATTTTTTATTTCTTGACTAAATAAAGCTTCATGTACATGATATAGAAATGTCAGAATTTTTGATGGTCCAAGACCAAACGCGCTCCATGACCTACTTGGAAAGAGACTCTTCTATCAGACGCATGACAAACGATGTGCTTCGTACAAAAGCGTCGGGATACTTTAATATGACCTAATTAACAATTCCGCACAATGATTAATGGATAAATATTCTTAATGTCTTCCTTATTGTTGCAGCTCTCCGAGCGTAAAGCGAGACCAGGTGTGTTTGCCAGTACAAGCCACAGAGAACAAACATCAATTAAAAAGAAAAGGACAGGGGAAAAAAAACCCGAAGCATAGTTAACAAAATCTGCTCTCCTGCTTTTTTTTTTTTTTTCCTTTCTTCACAACTTCTTAGGTTGGGTTCTTGTTCCTAGCGAAGACTTAAGTTTAACCTCATTAGGAGAGCACACACACTGGATACATAATTATTCCTGAGAGGATCAGCCTCACTAATACAAATTAGAGTGATAATGAAGCCACTGAGACTGGCCATTGCTGCTCCCTGAACATCACCCACGATGAACTATTATCTAGAATTAGAGCGTTTGTTTACGTTGTGCGCTAAAAGCCTTTTTGCCGTTTATAAAAGTAGTCCAGGTTGCGAGTCCTCCGTTGAATGTAAGTGGCTTCATGGGAACGGTTTGAATTAAGAGGCCTGTGTCTCAAGCTATTTACATCGTTCAGGGGAAATCGTGTATTTGGTGTACTTTTGATCGGTTTGGCTAAGCTACACGAGCCGTGCGAATTCTTCTCCTTGTTTGAGCGCCGTGTATTCTGGCTGAAAAGCTGTTTAAACAAAAGAGCTTGTAAAAGTTCAGCGTGAAAAGACGATTCACGTCGACTGTCTGAAACGCATCTGGCTTTTTTTATGCAACGCGACAATTTAAGCGTGCTGAAAGTCTACTTCAAAAGATGTTCGAACGTGTCCTCGGGCGGAAGGAAATAATTCCTTTTCTTAACATTTCAAAACTTCACTCAAACATGAACCATATATCCAGGATATTTCCACTTTTTTTTTTGACACTGACGGATGGAGATTTTCCCCGAGGTCAAGTCTAAAAGTGGCGGCTGGAGATCTAGATCTAATTCCCGGCGAGTGGAATACAGCTACCTGATAAGACACGATTATGTAACATGTGATTACATGACAAAACACACACAAGTGCCTTGTTTCGACAAGTTGCCCTGAACTCGAGAAAACATCCGAGGCACCAGGTGATTAAAGGGAGAAATTAACATATAAGAATAAACCGAGTTAAAACCTGAAAATGATTTACATGCGACGTTTAGATGCAATTCATGAACTTTCATGTGATTTACAAGCTATTCATGTTGTTAAATGACTTTTTTTTCCTTTCATGATTCATTTGATTCATGATTCATACATTGCATCTAAAAGTTGCATGGGAAAAAAAAAAAATTTGAAAATTGCATGAGAAAACACACACTTAGAAAATAAATCAATAATCTGAAAATATATACTGAAGAAATCTGAATAGTTTTGTTAAATTTACTCGGAATTTAATCGATCTGAATAATGAATCATGAAGTGAAAAGTCACGTGAATGAATGAGTAGAAACCCTAATGTAAAAAAATGTCCAAAAAAAAAAAAAATTAAATAAATAAAATCAATTTGTGAAGAGTTGCGTTTGTAATGAAGAACAGAATATTTTAAAATTTACTCAGAAATCACGTGAAAAATGTAATGAGAGTATAAAATCATGAACAAATGGGTAAAAATCCTAATGGAAATTTTTTTTTTTTTTTTTAAATAATAGTTTGGAAAGAATTGCATTTGAAATGAAAATCAGAAAATTTTGCAACATTTACTCAGATTTTAATAAATCACGTGAAAAATGAATCATGAAGTGAAAAATCATGAACGAATGGGTAAAAATCCTAATGGGAAAAATGCAAAAATTAAAAAATAAATAAAACTAAAGAATCATTTGTAAAGAATTGCATTCGAAATGAAAAACAGGGAAATAAAGATAAATTAAAAAAAAAAAAAAAAAAACGTAAATGAAGTGTATTAAAAACACACATTTCTCTAAGGGACACATATTCTATAGCGATTAACACTTTCAAAAAAAAAAAAGGAAAAAAAAAAAGACAAAACCAAAATCTGTAGAAACTCTATAAAATAATTCAACGAGTCATTCTCCAACATAACTGTGGAAAAACAAACAAGAACTAGTCTTACGAGTATATGTTTTGCTTGCGTGTTGTGTGCTAGCTTGATCACCCGCCAAACCATGCTTCTGTGGTTTCACACTTTCTTTTAAATCAGCCTCTCAATAGTAAAGAATTGTGTTCAGACAGCTCTTTTCTTGGCCTTAGTGCAGGTTAAACAAACCTTGCAGTTTTATTAGACACGCTTCACGGAGCATGCTCAGAAATCGAGAGCGCTGCTCTGAGGATACTAAAAAAGAAAAAAAAAAAGGAAGTTGAGGAGAGAGACAAATGATGGATCTCACCCCACCAAAGGGTCTTGACATTTTAGCCGGAAAGGTTGATCGGTGCCATCGGCTGCCAATTAAACAGCGTAATAAAGTCTTTAGAGAGGACGAAATGAAAATCCACACCCTCCTGCAGTGGTGCTGTCAAAGAATGCTCAGCGGGGCTGAAAGGACGGGTCTATTAAAGCTAGCAGGTTTGGCACGTTTAAAGCCGCTCGGCTTCCCGGTTTAAGACGCCTCTTCGGTTAAAGTGGATGGACGGTGTGTGTGGGAGATGAAGAAGCCACCTCAAACAACCCAAACCTCATATAACCTGCAGATAAAAGAGCCAACAGGGCAATTAAAGGCATCCTCTGACCTAGCGGGCACGACGCTTAAAAGCAACGAGCCGTAGTTCCTGACAGGGGAAACTCCCTGAGCTGATAGCATCTCTAGGATAGCGCTAAATAACCTAGTTATATATTTTCTCCAGGCTCCACGGAGTGATTGAAAGGGAGCGAAGGAGCAGATTTTGGCCGAAGGCAAAGATAAGCAGCGCTAGGTGTGTGCAAGACGAGTCGGGTCCAGCAATCGGTTTGTGATCTGGGGCGGTGTTCAGTGACGTTGTAAGATCTGCTAAACTGGCCCTAATTTGCCCTGTTGTAGGAGGTGTGTGATGAGGTGGAAAAGGTCCAGAGGGGGGGGAAGAAGAAGAAGAAGAGGCCTTTCGTCTGTCAGAGACGGAGTTAAGCCTCGCCCCGGGGGCGGCACACTCGACCGAGATGAAGCCAGAGATAGGAAAAAGGGGAAGAAGGGAAAGCAGAGGATGAAAGATGGTCCTCACCTGAGAGTTAAAGCTCACTCAGCGAGCCATCACGGTTTGGGCCGTGAGATTTTTCTTCTTTATTAAGCGTGTCACTCACCAAGTGAATTATCTATTAGTGAACAATGACTCGTTTCACAGGTGTGCAAACTTCAGGACTTTCATCTAGCTAAAAGAAAGTCTTAAACATCCAGACATGACCAAACTCAAGCTACCTTTTATACAAGTTTATACAACAGATGTCCCCTGTGCAGACATCTGAACGCTTTCGGCCATCAGCTACAGCCTTTTTTCTTTTTGAGATTCTGCTATCCATTATCTGTGTGTGTGTGGGGCATTTTCTTTCTGAATTTTAAAACAATTTTCATTTGCTGAAGTATGACCCTAAGGAAGATTTTCTGGATGAATATTAAACACGCCGTCAGTTCTCAGCAGCCTCGTGCTCGACGGTCACGAAGTTCAAACCCCAGCCTCGTCAAAATACTGCAAGGTCTTTATCCATCTCTAGTTTCCTTACAGCAACGATGAATTCTACACTGCTTTCTCACTAATAGACTGAGATCGGAAGGAGTCTAAATGAGTGAACACTGAGCTAAAACTAGAACTAAACTAGCTTTAAAGTTTTCCACTACAGAAAAACTTAAAGGACGTTGGATTCTCAGTGGAAACAAGCTGCAAAAAAAAACCCAACAAGGTGAGGATACGTGTGTTGCTGGCAGACGTAACAACAGATAACTGGAACCAACACTCGGATGTTCTGCAACAATAAACATGACTATAAATGGACTATAAATAAAAAGTATGCGGTCTGTTATAAAAAGAAAGTCTTGTATATGTTTTTTTTCTTTTTTTTAACAGCTTCACACAAAATCCTGTTAGACTGAAAGGATCCATTTTCATCCATCCTTGATGTTCAACAACCTCCGTCTTTGGCAGGTCAAATCTGGGCTGGTAGAACATCTGACCGCAAAAAAAACCTGGAACTGTGTCAGAGAGAGAGAGAGAGAGAGAGAGAGAGAGAGAGAGAGAGAGAGAGAGAGACTTTTACAAAACTTTATTTACACAAGTCACATATCATACACAGAGTGACTTAATAAGTAAATAAATAAATAAATAAGAATGTATTTGAATACTTTCAATAAATGAGTTTAAACAGCAGTGATGATTAGCGTAGCTCTGCTGCAAAGTTGAGTTCTCCTTCTGCAACAGAGCACACAGCATTCTCACAGCACCACACACACTTAAACATGTCCAAATCATTCATACTCTTGTAAAAATGAAAATCAATTAAAATTCTTGATTTGATCAGCCTCTTTAAAATTCTTGTGGCTTCGCAGTCAGTGTTTTGTACTATCCGGTTTTTCCGGCTCAGGTATATTGCCATTTTTGCCTGACCAAAGATAAAATTGATCAGTTGGCACCTGAACCTGTGTTTCCTGACATATTTAAAACCAAGAATAAAACACTGAACAGTAAATCTGTAGAGCAGCTTCCCCGACACTGACCGAAAGTCCATCTCCCCTTCACTCCGGTACTCCAGGAGGGGGCCTGCACACCCGTCGAGGTCAGGAGCAATGTTCAGCCGGGGAAAGGGTTCATCCTCTTCAGGACCAGTCTCTGTACATTGATAGTCCATCAGCTGAACACGCTCCTCTGATGTAAGTGCAGATCTCCAGCGGTGTAGGAGCTGATTGACAACACGCTGGGACCGCAGTCCCATACGCGCTGCCAGGTCCTCTGCCCTTGACAAATCTGACCCCGTGATGTTCACGAGCTCCTGGAGTGTCACAATGCCCGAGGAGACGAGTGTTCTAGACAGTGCAGGGACGGTCACACCGGAGATGTCCAGTCGCCCGCCGTATACCAGAGGCTCCTCCAGCAGCCAGTGTACTGTTCGACAGCCTGTTTTGTTTTTTAAAAACATTCCAGATCTTAAAAGGTCCACGGTAAAACATTGGTAATCCAGAAATGTCCAGCATTTTGGTGTCCATTAAAAACAAAGCTCTATCCAGCCCCAGTCTTTTAACTGTGCGTAATAATCCACTGGCTGCTGCTCTCCATACTAAGTCTCTAGGTCCAGTGAGGAGTCTCTGGATGAACTGGAGTCGGAAGGCTGCAGCTCTGCTAGATAGCTGGACCAGCCCCTGCCCTCCTTCCTCTTTCGGCAGGTGGAGAACACTCTGTGGAATCCAGTGTAGACCGTCCCAGAAGAAGTCCACCATCTGGGCCTGGATATTCACTAGCAGGTTCGGCGGCGGATCTACGCATGCCAGCTTGTGCCAGAGGGACGACGTGGTGAGGTTGTTGATGACCAGCGTTCGCCCCCTGTAAGACATCTTTGGGACCAGTCACTTCCACCTGCTCAGTCTGCCCTTCACGTGCTCTACAGAACCTTCCCAGTTTTTGTTTAAAAACTCATTGGTCCCCAGGTAGACACCCAAGTATTTAAAACCACCTCTTTTCCACGCTAAGCCTCCTGGTAGTGAAGGTTGCCCACCTCCCCACTCCCCAACTAAAATGGCTTCACTCTTTGTCCAGTTAACCTTGGCAGAGGATAAAATCTGAAAGTCATTTAAAATAGCAGTTAAAACATTCACATCTTCTTGTGCGTTTATCATGACTACCAGATCATCTGCATAAGCTGATAAAAATTGAGGCATTAGCGTGTGGAATATTAAAACCAGATAGATGACTCCTTAACTTGTTTAAAAGAGGTTCAATCGCCAAAGAGTACAACATGCCTGAGAGGGAACAGCCCTGCCTGATCCCTCTGTACACTCTAAAAGGGGCACATAAACCACCATTAACCTTCAGTACACTCTCAATTTCACTGTACAACACCCTGATCATGGCTACAAAACCTGGGTTGAACCCAATGGCTTCCAGCACCTTCCACAAATATTCATGCTCAACCCGGTCAAAATCCTTTTCCTGATCTAGGAAAATCAGACCAGTCTTCAAGCCCAATAGCCTGGAGACGTCCAAAATGTCACGAATCAAATACATGTTATTGAATATGGACCTATCAGGCACACAGTACATCTGGTCCGGGTGAATGAGCCACTCCATTACCTTATTCAATGCTTTTGAGAGCAGCTTGCAGTCAGTGCACAGTTCTTCAGGTGTGTCAGGTCTCCCTTTTTCGGCAGCAGGGTCAGGACAGCCCTCCTGCAGCTCAATGGGAGCTCACCTCTCCGTATACTTTCCCATAGGATATCCAGCACATCCTGCCCTATGACAGCCGAGAAAGCCTTGTAAAACTCAGCTGGGAGACCGTCTACACCTGATGCTCGTCCATTCTGCATCCTCTGGAGAGCCTCATGAAGCTCCTCCAGTGACAGCTCCCTGTCCAACTCTCTGGCCCCTCACTCAGAGAGCTTTGGCAGGCCCACGAGGAAGCTGTCTTCCACCACTTGTGCCCCTGACCACTCACTGCTGTACAGCTTTGAGTAAAAGCTTACTGTCTGCTTGCGAATTTCAGTGGACTCAGATAAGAGATCCCCTGATTCTGTTCGCACAGCATGTATGAACCTTTTCTGTCATTCTTTTGCTCTAAACTGAAAAAGAACTTAGAAGGAGCGTCCATCTCAGCCGTGCTTTTAAAGCGTGAGCGGACCAGCGCCCCCTGTGCTGTAATGTCTAACAGGTCGTTCATTTTGGCTTTTTTACTTTTGAGGGCTTCAATATGCCCTCGATCTCCGGTGGCCTCCAAACGCTGGAGTTCCACTATTTCTATCTCCAGAGCTTTCAGAGATCTAACAATGTCTCTTGTGACGTTGAGAGTGTACTGCTGACAAAAAACTTTGATTTGTCTTTTAGTCACATCCCACCACAGCTGAAGTGAGCTAAAAGCTGCCTTCTCTGATTTAAAACAATTCCATAAATAAGTAAAAGGCTCTCTAAAATTAGCGTCTTCTAAAAGTGCAGTGTTAAAATGCCAGTAAGCGCTCCTAGGTTTAACGTTCTCTTTAGTGACCGTACACTGTACCATGCTATGGTCAGAGATACCTACTGGAACAATAAAACACTGTGTAAAAAGCGTTAGCTGGTGTTTAAAACCATAAAAGCGATCTAGTCTTGCCAGGGAGAGTGAGTTGTCTATGGCATGGGCCCACGTGTACTGTCTCTTGTTCTTATTAAAAGTTCTCCATATGTCACTTAACTTGTGGGCCTCCGTCACCTCCCACAGGCGCTTACGGGAAGCCACGTGAGGTTCTGTGTGGTTCCGATCCAAATCATCCGTAGTACAGTTAAAATCTCCACCCAGAATTAAAATATCTGCAGTGTCACAGTCAGCAATAACATTGCTCAATGTGTCTAAAAAACCCATCCTCTCCACTGCACTGGTGGGAGTGTACACACAGATAAACACTAAAACCTCTTTTTCATAAAAAGCTTTCACTTTTAAAAGCCTCCCAGTTAAAATCTCTTCATCTGAATAAGAACAAGGGATAAAATTGCGAGCAAAGAGCAAGGCAACTCCACCACTGAGTGATGTGTTATGGCTTAAAATCACCAACCCATCCCACTCCTTCACCCAATCAGCAGCATTGCTGATATCACTGTGGGTTTCCTGCAGCATGACAACATCAATGTGCTTCTGCTTTAAAAGTCCATAGAGTTTAGCTCTCTTATTCTGCTCTCTGGCTCCATTAATATTTAAACTTGCAATATTAATTCCAATCATTAAAATAAATAAAATAAATAAAACCAAACAGAGGGTAAAAATCACTCTAACATAAAAAACCCCACACATTACTCATGGTCAGAGTTTTCCCTATTCACTCTCGTTATCAGTTTCTTCAGACGGAAAATTTCTACATCGACAAACACTCCTTCTCTTCTGAAGAACTTCATCAAGAATGAACTGTTTGCGGTCAGGGAAAAACTCTTCTAATGCCACATTTTTCTGCCATTTGGTGTTCCTTAAAAACTCTTTAATGTCCTCTGCACTATGAACGACATTAATCTGTTCCTCCTGAGAATCGAAAGTTAAACCCGAGTCTGAGATGCGGTCATCACTGTCCGATTGTCGTTCCTCCGCCTTCGTCTCTTTTTTAGCCTGCTTTTCCCCCTTTTCCCTTACCTTGTTTTTTCCTTTTATTTGGTACTTTAAAAACGGGCTCATCCACCATGTCCACGTCTCCCCCGTCCCCCTGCACTGGTGTAGTGTCCGGTGTTTCCATGCGGTTTCACTGCACCTCCGTGCCTGCCTCTGTCAGCGCAGGCGGCTCCAGCACTGCTCCAGAACCCACTGAACTTTTCTCAGTAGACCACGGCTTCTTCCGGTCCGGTCCAGGCTTTTCCGGGGCTGGCGTAGCTCCAGTGGGCTTCTGGACTGCAGGCTGGGCTTGGGGCTCACTCTCTGTCAGGTCTGGTGCAGCGGCAGCTCCGCGGCCCTCGGCTCGGCCGCGTCCCGCCCCGGTCGCTCAGAAACACCGGGGTCACTCTGCCTCTCAGGGCAGGCCCGAGCAAGATGTCCTGTTTGACCACATTTAAAAAAACTTCATGTCTGTATCAGAAGAGACAAAGATGTTGTAATCGAAGCCTTCAACAGTGAACTTAAAAACAACGCTCAGCTCACCGACACCTTTAAACACCATAAACACCATTCTTCTGAAAGACACCAAGTGTTTCACCAGTGGGGACTTACAGCCAAGGGGGGTTTTCTTAATGGGGGAGACCATTCGCCCGTACCGAGACAGCTCTTTACCGATCGCCTCGTCAGAAATAACAGGAGGGACATTAGACAACATAACTTTCTTAGCTGGGGAACTGAGGGGAGAAACCAATATCTCTCATTATTGACCACTATTCCATTCTGGGTCAGTTTTCTTACTTTATCCACATCATTCAGGAACACCACAAAAGCACTGTTCATTTTTGAGGCAGAGACAATGTTCTCATGTCCCACCACCTTACCGACTGCAACACAACAATCTTCTACACTCGCCGCCCCCCACACTATACACACACTATACACACACACTATACACACACTATACACACACCTGCACACACACTATACACACACTATACACACACCTGCACACACACTATACACACACTATACACACACCTGCCCCCCACACACTATACACATACCTGCACACACACTATACACACACCTGCGCACACACACTATACACACACCTGCACACACACTATACACACACCTGCACACACACTATACACACACTATACAGACACCTGCACACACACTATACACACACACTATACACAAACACTATACACACACTATACCCCACCTGCACACACACTATACACACACATATACACACACCTGCACACACACTATACACACGCCGTGCCGGCGAGTCAACCTCTCACACAGCGTCGCGCTCGGATCCGCCATCACCATGTTTCACCGACACACTGCTTATACACACACACACACACTGACACACACAGTTATTTTTCGCGCACACACACACAATCACACAAAATAAATAAATATATAATTTTTACACGGAAAAATTGCACTTTAGTGCCGAAAAATTGGCAACACGCCAACCGCTCTCACGCGCTCTACACGCCACAATCGCTTCTCCGCCGCGCATGCGCAGAGAGAGACAGAAAGAGTGCGAGAGTGTGTGTGTGTGTGTGTGTGTGTGAGAGAGAGAGAAAGAAAAAGAGAGAACGAAAGAGAAGAGACAGTAAGAGTGAGAGAGAGCGAGAAAGAGACAGAGAGATAGAAGAAAGAAACAGAAAGAGTATGTGTGTGTGTGTGTGTGTGAGAGAGAGAGAAAGCGAGAGACAAAAAGCAAGAGAGAGACACAGAAAGGGAGAGAGAGAAAGAGTAACAGTGAAAAAAAGATACAAAGAGAAACAGCAAGACTGAGAAAAAACACACACACACACACACACACACAGAGACAGACAGAGAGAGAGAAAGAGTAACAGTGGAGAGAGATAGAGAGAGTGTGTGTGTGTGTGTGTGTGTGTGTGTGTGTGTGTGTGTGGGGTGGAGAGAGAGAGAGAAAGCGAGAGAGAAAAAGCAAGAGAGAGACATACAGAAAGGGAGAGAGAGAAAGATTAACAGTGAAAAAAAGAAAGATATAAAGAGAAACAGCAAGACTGAGAGAGAGAGAGACACACACACACAGAGAGACAGACAGAGAGAGAAAGAGTAACAGTGGAGAGTGAGAGAGAGAGAGACGGGAAAAGAAAAAGAAAAAGAGAGAGGGAGAGCGAGAGAGAGACAAGAGAGAGAGAGAGAGAGCAAGAGAGAGAGAGAGAGAGAGAGTAACAGTGAAAACAGAGAGAGAGAGACAGTGAGAGAGAGAGAGAGAGAGAGTTTACAGTCAATGAGTGATTTGATTGTACATGGAAGTAAATTTCTGTGCTAAACACAGATTTTATTTTAACTCCCCCCCGTGTACACACACACACACACACACACACACACACACACACACACACACACGACTGAGTGTGCGAGTCTGCTTGCCCAGAGTGAATAATCTTGTTTTAGTTGGTCTGGCTGCACGTCAGGATCTCTGAATAAGACTACAGGCTCTCGGTGATGTTACGTTGTTGACTAAACCCGAATCTGCATTGACGTCCAAAGCAATTATCCTGACTTCTGAGCTGTGGGCTGCATTTATTACTGCATAAAAGCCCTCATTCATTTATTACACATCTGATTATTTATTTAAGACTCCCGTGACAGGCGCTCATGTCTCTGGGCATTATGAGGTCGTCATTTCAGCGCACGATTTGGTGTCTGATGAACAGGAATGAGCTCATTGAAGTCAGAGCGTATACAGTAACAGGTGCTGTAACATGAGGTTTAGACAGATTCATAATGAAAGGTTCTTTAATATGAAAGGAAAAAACTGCACATGTGCATGATATTGGCGTATACCTTCGCTAAAGTCGCACGGACAGTATGGAAGCTTGACTAATGAGATCTTAAATCCCTCCAAGTATAAAATCTCC